>APFE030095722.1:227152-292748 GCA_000404065.3 Pinus taeda | reverse complement strand
GATCAAGTGTTGGTAATACCAAGGAGAGAATGAACCGTCGGATCACTACATATCGTGACCGTTGGATTGTAAGTTACAAAAGTACATAGTAAAGAAACACACTTTACCTAACTCTATACTAGACGAAGTTATACTTAACTATTCCTATGTGTCGAAATATCCTAACAGTGGCTAGCTAGGGACAAACCCTAATATGGGGAAACCCTTTGATCAAATCTTCTTTTATATTCAATAATTCAATAGAGAGAAATAGTACAAAAATCTTATTTATATCAGCAGCGGCAAACCCTAGAACAGCCCTAAACTAGGGCAGTCAATATCTGTCAAACCGAAGGTCAGATCACCTTGATTTCAATGCCAAAAATTACGGCCTTCCAAGGAGAATCAGCCACACCAAAAATTCAATCAAAGAGGAGTCCACGCTAGCTTCAGCCCTAGAAATCTACGTCCTCTTTTCCACACATGTGACAGAGAGAGCCTTTCTGTGCAGGAGAGAGAAGAGACTCTTTCTGCACAGGAGAGAGAGAGATATGTGATGAGAAGTGAGGTGTGCAGATGAGGAGAATGCTCCTTGTATATATATGCAAAACATTGGGGTTGAATAGACATGATTGTTGGGCTTTTGAGCCTACATAAGTTGCTAGCCAACCTTAACACTTTGTCCATAATCGAGATAAATTCGTATCTTCATAAATACTTGTCGGAATCAAATGATCTTTAGATCAATCCTACACCTCTCGACGAGAGGAATCTAGGAAAAATATCAGCATCCATAAATAAGGTGCCCCACATGAAGTTTGACCCTAGTTGTCAATTTTAACACTCCCTCTCAACTAGGGAGAACTTCATTTGTAATCTGTCAGACCGTCACTACTGTCCATCCATCAAATGCACTGTCCTATATGGCTTGACCCTACTTGCTCTGCTATGCTCTACTCTATTCTGCTCTTCTTTGCTTTGCTCTGCTTTGCTTTGCTTAAATTATGAAGAAGAAGAAATGATTGAGGATGTATCATACCATCCTCCACTGACCCAAAGTCAATCCCAGAGTGTGTACCACTCTCACTGGCCCCAGACCAATATCATTGATCCCAGATCAATGTAGGTCATCCTAGCACAAGGAGTACGGTAGATACAACGATGCATCCATCAATAGAACTACTATGGTCCCTATCCTCATTTCCCTGCTCATTGATCAGATGAGAGGTGCTTCCCATGAGTCCCAGACTGCATGGGTAGGATGCCTCGACAGGAGAACTAATCATCGTACCCACAAGAAAACGAATCATCATGTCCAGTGGATGCCACGGAGAACTAATCATCCTAGCCTACAGGAGAACGAATCATCCTGTTCCACAATCGCCATGGAGAACGAATCATCCTGACCCATAGGAGAACTAATCATCCTGTTCCATAGTCGCCACGGGGTGTCACAGGGGAAGTTTGAACCTTTTACCCTGTACAAAGTGCACCAATAGGGGATAGTGAGTCACCCTGTGGTCATATGTCACTTCAAGAAGTACCACGTGCCCCCCTGGAGCTCCTAGAACTCAGTACATCATGCTTGACCCTCATAAGAGGGTCTCTGAACGACACCAAGTCATTCTCGGAAACTCAGGAATTTGACCTTTCCTAGGGGCTTTGTTAGAATTTCAGCGACCTGTTCATCTGTACCGATATGTTGGAGCCTTATTGCTCCTCGCTGCACCATATCTCGAACATAGTGGTACCTGATATCGATATGCTTGGAGCGATCATGAAATACAAGATTTTTTAATAAACGGATCCCACTCTAGTTGTCACATAGATTCACGATGGTATCCAATGTAAATCAAAACAGCTCATTGAAGAGCTTTCGCAACCAAACTTCCTCACAGGAGGCCATGCTAGCAGCAATGTATTCTGCCTCGACGGTGCTCAAAGCCATCGACTTATGCTTCCTGCTCATGTAGGATATCAAGGTAGATACAAGAAAAATAACACCCGGAGACGCTCTTTTGGTCCTCCACATTGCCTGCCCAATCAGCATCAGTATACCCAAGTAGTCTCACATTTCTTGCAGTGTATCTTAATCCATGAGTGATTGTGCCAGCAGATTCTTGGCACCAATCCAATGTGAGTGGCAAGGCTCAACCATATGTTGACTCAAAGCATTGACTGCAAAGCATATATCTGGACGGGAGTTCACCAAGAACATTAATTCTCCGACGAGCTGTCGATACTCGGTAACATTTTGTAAAACAGGTCTAGCAGCACTACGGGTTAACTTCTTAAAGTTAAGCTCCATCAGGGTAGTTACGGGCTTGTATTCCACCATGTCAAATCTTTCTAGTATCTTCACCACATACTTTTCTTGAGATAGGAAAATCTCCCCTAGTTTCTGCTAGACTTCGAGTCCTAGGAAATAGTGGATGAGTCCTAGATCTTTCATCTCAAATTCAGAAGCCAGCTCCCTCTTACATTTGTGAATGAGAGGGTCTTGGAGGTCATTAACATAAAGCACCAGTATGAGAGGCTTTTCATCTATAACCTTAAAGTAAAGGTTAGGGTCGACTTCACTTCTAGTGAATCCTAGCTTCATCAAATAGCTATCAATTCTCTCATACCATGCTCGGGGTGCTTGCTTTAGCCCATAGAGGGTATTTTTCAACCTGCACACATGAGATTCTCGATCATAAATTTCAAATCCTTCGGGTTGCTCCACATAGACCTCCTCTTTGATCGAACCATGTAAGAATGTAGTCTTGACATCCATCTGATGTAGGTTCCATATTTGTGAAGTAGCAAGGGTTATGATCGAGCGGATGGTGGTATATCAGGCAACAGGTGTAAATATCTCATCATAGTCTATACCTTCCTTCTGGGAGAAGCCACGAGCGACAAAACAAGCCTTATACTTTTCCATACTTCCATCCGCTGCATGCTTTATCTTGTAAAGCCATTTTGAAGTGACAACTGTCTTGTCCTGGGGTCTGGGGACCACATCCCAAACATTGTTCTTCACAATAGACTCATATTGTTCGGTCATAGAATCCTTCCATACTTGATGCTTGACAGCATCTGTGAATGATGAAGGCTCATTTTGGATGATGGTGCTCATGATGGTCAGGTATCCCTGATATATGTTTGGCTTCTTATTTTCACTGAAGGTTCCTCGGGGAGCTGTGTGTCCTTTAGCATCATCAAGTGTCCCCCTAAACCATGAAGGTCTCTTCCTTGAAGAGGAAGGCTCGGGCAGTGGAGGATTAATAGGATCCAATGGTTCTTCCACATCGGGCATTGTCTAATCTTCTTTTTCTTTCGATTCCCTGGTGTCAGCTTCTTGAGAGCTCCTCAAAGTAGGAAGATTGTCCACCTTGCTAAGGGCCATATCTTCGTCAAAGGTGACATCATCACTAATCTCGACTTCCCTTTGACCAGCTACATAAATTCTATATCCCTTAGTATTTTCACTATAACCCACAAAGATTCCTTTCTTTCCAGATGCACCCAATTTATTCCTTTCCTCTTTCGGCACATGAAAATATACAGGGCTTCCAAAAATTCTAAAATGAGATACGTCAGGTCTCTTACCAGTGAACATTTCTGCAGGAGTTTTGGAACCCAATGCTTGATGAGGGCATCAGTTTTGTACATATACGGCGGTGTTTGCAGCTTTGTCCCATAGAAACTTCGAGAGTCTTTGATCATGGAGCATAGCACAGACAACTTCCATAATCATACAGTTCTTCCTTTCTGCCACACCATTCTTCATAGGAGTATATGGTGTAGTAGTCTCCCTCTTAATGCCAGCCTCTTTGCAAAAGTCATGAAACTCATTGGATTCATATTTAGTCCCATTATTAGTCCTGAGGATCTTGATCTTCTTTTCGATTTGATTCTCGATCAAGGCTTTGAAGTGTCGAAACTAGGAGAACACTTCATCCTTCTTTTTCAAGAAATATATCCAAGTCTTGCAAGAATAATCATCTACAAAGGTGAGGTAATATAAATATCCTCCCAAGGAGTTCACAAGCATCATACCGAATATGTCTAAGTGAACCAATTGCAATATATCGAAGGTCTTGCTTTGGCTTGAGGGAAATGGTCCCTTTTGAGCTTTCCTTCGGCACATCCTAGACATACACCTTCTTGCTCTAATCTAAACTCGGTCATCCTAGTTATCATTTTTCTTACATTAGGTAGAGCTTTATAATGAAGGTGAACAATCCTCCGATGCCATAATTTGGACTGAAGAGATGTGTCACAAAACATGACACCCAATGGAATTCCTCTGACCTAATATAATGAATCAACTCGAAACCCAAGAGTAAAAGAAACTTTAAAGTTATTTTTCCATACACGTACCTTGGCATCGCTGAAACCCACCTTGTAGCCTTTGTCTTCCATTGCCGAAATGGACACCAGGTTCTTTTTGAGATCAGGTGCATATAATACATCTTGTAAGTGGATGGTATTACCCTGATTCAATTGAAGAGTGACATTTCCGACACCTTTCATGAGATATTTTAAATTGTCTCCAAGAACAATTTCCAGGTTGGTTTCTTTCTCTACCAGATTATAGAGAGCTTCTTTGTAACCAGTGAAGTGCCTTGAGGCACCACTATCAATAAGCCAATTTTCCAGCAAGTCTGGGGGAGCAGTGGTAGATAGAGCAACTAGTAGATAATATTCATCTTGCTTATTGTCAACAGTGTTAGATTCATACCTAGAATTTCTTGCCTTCTTGAATGGTTGTCCTCTTCATTGATTTCCAGCACTCCTTTTACCTCGGCCATTTGACCTGCCATTTCTTTGATTTCCTTGAGAGGGATTTTGATCATCATCCCAGTGTGAGTTCCTTTTATCATGACACTCCCTTGCATAATGACCTGGTTTATTGCAATGGTAACATCATCCTTTTCTTCCACCCTTTGGTCCAACCTTTCCTTTGGATCTAGCCTCGGAATTGTTTCTTCTTTTAGCATGAGAAGAAAAGGCAACAGGATGACCTTCAAGTGTGGGAATTTCCTGTTCTTCCATCCTTGCTTCTTCTTGAATGCATCTTGCCATTAATTCTTCAAATCCAGGAATTACATTATTGTTGAGGAGAGTAGTCCTGAATATATACCATTCAGATGGTAGTCCTCCAAGAGTTGTGAGTGCCATTTCCCTGCCAGGAATTACTTCCCCAATAGATAGGAGATTGTTCTTGATCTCGGTGATCCTTAAGAAATATGCTTGCATATTTTCATCTTTTCCCTTCTTAATTTCCTTCAACTTATTTCTAAGAAACAGGACTTGATTTGCATCATTAACTTTAAATAAACTCACCAGTCTATCGTATATTTCCTTGGAGCTTTTTAGCTCAGAAACATAGGCCACCAAGTGCTTGTCAATAGAGTCTCGAATGATCTTCTTTGCTTGAATTATCCCTTGGTCCATTTGTTCCTGGCAGAACCGGATGCATTTGATGGAAGTTCAACAACTCTACCTCTCACATGGTCCAACACTTCTTGTTCTTCTAATGTTAGATCAAGAGACATCTTCCGTCCGTGATAGTCAGACTTCTCACGGGAGTTTGTCTTCAGCAGGGAAGTGTGTTGAGGACCCCATAGTTCCTTTTAGATAGACTTGCCAACCTTCTCTTTGGTGATTGCTCTTGCTCTTGCTCTTGCTTGGGCTTTGTCTTCACCTCACCTCTGATACCATGTTAAATTATGGTATGTTCTATGCTTAGAGCACTTTACTTGTTTTTCTTATTATTATCGACAGATTAGCAATCACATGTACATTAAGTAAAGTGCAGATAGAACATTTAAATGATCAATAGAAAACAAGCCAAGACAAGAGACACAAGATGTGGAAACTAGCCAAGGACAAACCCCAATATGGGGAAACCCTTTGATCAAATCTTCTTTTATATTCAATAATTTAGTAGAGAGAAATAGTACAAAAATCTGATTTATATCAGCAGCAACAAACCCTAGATCAGCCCTAAACTAGGGCAGTCAATAGTTGTCAAACCAGAGGTTAGATCACCTTGATTTTGGTGCCAAAAATTGCGGTCTTCCAAGGAGAATCAGCCACACCAAACTCGTAGTCAAACAGGAGTCCACACTGGTCAATGTTGGTCAAAGTTCCTTTCTACAGCTTCAACCCTAGAAATCTGCATCCTCTTTTCCACATGTTTGAGAGAGAGAGCCTTTATGCACAGGAGAGAGAAGAGACTCTTTTTTGCACAGGAGAGAGAGATATATGTGATGAGAAGTGAGGTGTGCAAATGAGGAGAATGCTCCGTGTATTTATATGCAAAATTTTGGGGTTGAATAGACATGACTGTTGGGCTTTTGAGCCTAAATAAGTTGTTAGCCGACCTTGACAATTTGTCCATAATTAAGATAAATTCATATCTTCATAAATACTTGTCAAAAGTGGATGATATTTAGATCAATCCTACACCTCTTGATGAGAGGAATCTAGGAAAAATATCAACATTCATAAATAAGGTGACCCACATGAAGTTTGGCCCTAGTTGCCAATTTTAACAAAGTTTGCTTGCATGGACCCAGGTAGTGAATTACCTCAATTTCTACTTTCTATTTATGGTAGGATGTATTATTAGGTTATATAAACGATAGAAGAATAAGAAAAGAGGGTTATTTAGTTAGTTGTAAAGATGTGTTGTAGCAACTACAACCACCCTCCAAAATTTTGGTGAGCATGCAAATTTTGGATCCTACCTTGGATCCTATGATTCTTCGTCCTTGGTCACTTGTTGGTAAGCTGATGATCTCAACCTTCCCCTCCTTGATCTTAAGAGTTGTTCATGTTTTCACCTTTATCCAGCACGTGTCACCTTTATGCATAGGAGTTGTTGTTTCACATACAAAGGGAATGGTGTCTTACTTCAAGGGAATTGTGTGTGTATGAGTAGTTGTCATCACATAGATATGTTTCACACTCACTTCACACACTCTTGTCACGAAGGTTTTTGCATCAAGAAAAGTATGTCTTATGCATTCAAGATGGTCTACATTGTGTCACTAAGTGTCCATGTGCAATCACAATCGAGTCCTTTCACTGTTTACATCTATGTCACTGATATCACACTTAGCCATTTCCAAAGCAACCTAACCTCATCCAACTTCCCGGAACTTTGCACTTTTCTTTTTAAACCATCAAGCTTCCTCCCTTGCCTGTTGAAACCTTGCAGTGCATAGAGACCCAAACATCCCATGGAATCCAAAACTGCATGGTGGTTTCCTCAAGTGTCCTTCCCCATTTGGAACCCATTGTCATAAAAAATTGTGCAGTATTGCCACTCAGCTACTTAGGCTACATTGCACTCAGAAATTGCGCAAAGGTGTCCTCTTAGGACCCCACCCCACAGCAGTGTCCTGTGCCTCAAAATTGTGTAGTGTTGTCCAAGTTACCTTGTCTGTCTTGCCTTCAGAAACTGTAGAGTTGGGCCTCCTAGGGTTTCGTCCTAGTAGTAGTCACTACCCACTGAAATTATGTTGATATATAGATCACCCCCAAGGATTCAATGAGAAGGACCAAGAGACTAAGTAATGGAAAAATCAGGACCACATGCAAAATCCGTCGGATACATGATCATCTTGAGGGCATGTATGGTAAGTAAAGAACACCTTTTGAAGTACACCTCCTAGTTGAGTTTGCAGGACATCTTGTCATTTCCATATCATCCTGTCCTCAGTAACATGCATGTGCATAAACACAAAAGTCATTTCATCTATCCCTCTACATTTCTTTCTTCCTTTTCACTTGTTTGACCAACTATCATCTTCAGCATGTTAATTGCTATGTCATGCTTGCGACATTGTTCTCGTGATGTTGAAAGTTTGTGTTTGAGTTTTGTTTGCTATGTAAACATATATCACACACACACACACACACACACACACACACACGATGTTGTAATCATTGTTGCGCAAGTGTCGTCATGGTCATCCGAAGGTCTATTTGAAGTGTCACACTTATCGCTTTCACCATTACACAGTCCTGCAGTTGGTCACATTGAGCATATGTTGTCTTGTTGGTTCGAGATGTCTCGTCATCATGTCATGTTGAGTGTGCGTTCACAAGGTCATATATACCCAAGTTCTCTTGATCACACACTTAACCATTTGGCTGAAAATCTGTCAATTGGACCACCCTCCAAAATCCGGACCTCTGCTGAGTTGCATTGTGCAATCTTAGCCCTTAGTGACCAAGTACTGTTGCCCAAAATATTACAGAGCTTGAGGCTGCCTCCCAGGTAGTCTACACTACGTAATCCTAGAATCAACCTGGCTGACTATCACTTAGAACAATGTAGAAGTTGCCCAAGAATCCATCTCAATCTGTATTTCCCGCAAGCCAATCCATCAAGCCTCCCACTAACCGGAGAGTTTGACCAGACAGTGACCCCATGCTTCACTCCTCCCAAAAATTGCATAAAATCTGTGAGCATGCTTGCCTCAACTGACTGAAGAATTTGCGCAGACAAGAGGGATAGGCACCCATTGTCTTTCATTGCACTATGTCTGAAAATTGTGTAATTATGTCAATCAATCCCCGTGCCAGTCGGCCTGCTGCTGCTCCTGAAAATTGTAGAGTTTTCCTAGATTTTCCACCAGTTGCCCGACACCCCGCTTAGCCCGAAAATTGTGCATACATGTTTAGCATGACTGCCTCCCGGTTTTGCACCAGCTTGCTCCCAACAATTTGCGCATCTTTCACTGCCAGCACCCTCTACTTCCCACACTGCCTTCCTGAGAAAAATTGTGCAGTTTTTCCTCCCAGCTAAGCCAAATCCTGCAGAATGTCATTGTTGTTCTGGACTGCTCATCCCAGCCTCACATAACCTTTGTGCAATTTTTCTTAACAGTGCCTTGGAGCCTCCCATCCCAGCCTAACATGCACTTTACGTTGTTTCAAAGCGTTGTCCTCTCCCCCGATCACCTGCACCCAGAAATGAAATACAATGCATCATGGTACACTAGGGGATTTATGTGTTTGATGTCTTCTTGTCATCAGTGATTTCAAAAACAAGTACATGGATGAGACATAGCACAACGATGAACAAGATGAACAAGGAGCACATTCTAGAAGACTTGCTCATGGTTGGATGAACACACAAAGCATACCAAGTAGCAAGAGAAGGAGACACATGTGCATGCATGAACTATCAAGTGAAAACCAAGACTGTTGAAGACTCCACGCACTCTGACATGCGAAGGTGAAGCTATGGTACACCACGGCCACACTCATCACTCAACAGCACAGCAACTCGACATGAACAACACAACCAGCATGTGCATACCTGCAGTGTCATGTCAAGTTGTGTCATGAGTCACCTCAGCCACATCAATACTTTAGGTCATAACTATGTAATCAATGTATTGTAACTTGGAATTCCAAGAGACCCACAGATGAAGTCAAAGAGTCATGTAAGTCGAAGAATCATGTAATTCAAATAGTCATGAGGGAATTTGAATAGTCACAAGGGTTAGTTTCACCCTTGGCTATATATACCACTCATTTGTACATGCAAAAGACGTTTCACCTTGGCTCGTCCCACATAGCCTTGAGAGTATGTATTATTTTATTTGAGGAGCGATCAATGGCTCCAATGCCCCACTATCAGGGTTAGTGATGTAATGGTGTATAGATGCCCCATTGTTCAGAAGTGTGTTAACTGGCTAGCACGTTTTCACACATGTATTGTATTTGTTCGTAAGACTACTCTTTGGACGCTTATAATGCATGTTGCTTTAACCTGTATTAAGACAGTTGAACTATTTTGGTTGTTTTAATACATATTATGTTCGAAATGTGTTGTATTAGTTGCTAATGATGTCTCGACCATGTGGATTATTCCATCAGACACTCGACAAGTTCATTCTCGTAAACTTGTTATAACAACCGTCACACTTGTATGGACTATATCGTTGGGCATTGTACGCACTATTTGTTCATTGTGTGTTTGTGACTACTGCATCCATGTGGAATACTCCATTGGAGTTTGCTCATGTCCTGCTATGTTGTGTGTCTCTAACAGAGTTGGGACTATTCCCATTCGACTTGAGACTCACTCTCACCCTCTCCCTCTGCAGTGAAAGAACTTAGACACAAGTTACACTAAGCACTCACTAGGAACATGAACCTCATTATTTGAAGACTAAGCAAAGACAAGAAAGACCTAAGGCATATATTTAAGATAATGGCAACAGGGCCATCATACTGGATGTCACTCCTACACCAAACGGTGTGAGGTTTAGTTGGGACTTCATACCAAGGAGATCCCCTGAATGTTGGCGGGTCCAGTACCATCAACATTTCTAGCGCTAGAAGGAGGATTAGATGACAAGCTGAGTCCTCACAATATGTTTTGTATCTTCGCATACTTGTCATGACTAACCATAGAATTTCTCCTTCGAAGGGTATGTCTTATGGAAACGACTTTGAAATCTTGGAAGAGTTCTGGAATGACTTGTCATGTAATAAATACGATGGTGGAGGTCAAGTAGCCTTGGTTAGACACGCGGTTGGTGTTGTAGGCTCTTGTGAAATACATGGAATCTATGAAGGTTACATAACATGTGCATTGTTCACATACACACTTCAAGGGCACCCACTGCATTGGTTTGCCACGCTGCCCGAAAAATATATTCACTCTTTCCATCATCTGATCACAAAGATAGACTATTCTTTCAATCATTTTGACCATAAAGCACTCAATAAAGAAATTCTGGAATTATGGAAAGCACCTAATGAATCCGATGAGAAATTTCACACATGCTTTTGTAATATTCCATATTGATTTCCCGAAGATGAAATTGATTAGGAATTCCTCAATGGAAGATTTAAGTATCTTCCTTACATATCCGAAAATCTGTAATTCTTAGAATCATTCAAACCCGTCCAAGCATACCTCGGCGTTAGAACTACCAAATCCAAGATGGGTGAGGTCACTGTCGCAAGTGATTGTTCATCCTATTCTCATCAAACAGCTCTAGCTCCGCAGTGCGAGGTGGGATAAGGTGTGTGCACATATATTGAATTGTCAGATCCTCCCACCCCAACTGCTATTGATATCTGCATAGATTTGGCTTACAAGCTTATTGGTTGTCATATGTAGTTGTTACCTTAACCTATGTCCCTTCATTCTGTTGATCATCTTGATTTTACTATCTTGTGTTCTTCCGTCCCGGACTCCACTCTAGTTGTGAACGAGGATCAAGTTGTCGATGGAGTTGGTGTTGTGCAACCAACCTGCACTATCATTCATGATGAGTGTGTGCAGGAATCTAAAGAAGAACCCATGGTGAAGGATGACTCCCTTCCATCCACACCTCAACCGCTCTATCTTGACATCCCTTGTGATTCTGCCACTTTTAATTTCCCCTGTGAAAACTCATCTCCGAATGTTTCTACTTCCGATCATTCACTAGACACATCGGATGTCAACTTGTCATTACTTTATGGAGAGGACACATATTCCTCTGAAAATCCGTCCCATATGTCATCTGTCATTTCTGAAAACACAGAGGGTGAACATCCTTGTTTCTTATCTACCCCTCTGCATGATTCATCAAATCATGAGCATGTCGATAAACATCACAAATTTTCTAATCATGGTTGTCGTGATCTATTTACTTCTTCATTTGGTCAGATGTTGATTCACTCATTGTTAATCTTCCTAAGCCATTGGTCTCTGATGATCTATCTATTGACAAAGTGGAAACCTTGTAGGATTTCGAGGCACTTCAGCCTGAGTTGATGGTTATGTCAGACCCTCTCTATCCTCAGGTTAGTTCCGCTTCCGATCAGAAATTTTTTGAAACACCCAAGGATTCTCATCAATCTCTGCTTCACATTGAAGACCAATCTAACACATGGAGTTCGCTTCCTCCACCCAAATTATATGATCCCATCACTCATGCCTTGGAGGAATCATACACGACAGCACACTTGCAAGGTGTAAGTTGTCTCTCTTTCTCATGTTTTATTGTCTGTCATAGTCAAGATAGTGTGCATGCTTATCATCTGAACGTAATGTGTCATAGCACCATGTTAAGTCCACAAAATCTCTGTCTTGTGCATTCCCTCTTTTCTTTTATGTGGATGTTTTAGAACTCAGAGCGTGTTGGTATTCACTGTTAAATATTTCTTGCTCACTCGTTTACATGCATATTTTTCATGCCTTCGCCAACATGGGCCAGCCAATGTGTCGGTGGTTATATTGGAAATATCACTTCACATGAGTAGGCCCATGCACTATTTAGCATAGGAGTAGGAGTAGCCTTTGCTTCTTGCTTTGTTTTTCTTTCTGGTTTGCATGTTTGTTTGTTTACAGACTTGGTTTGGTTTTCTTTCTTGCTTTTCTTATGGTTTTTTCTTTTTCTTTACTTCTGTTTTTTTCTTTTTTGCTTTCTTTGCTCACTTGCACCCGTAGGTTAGCCTCTCATGAAACCATGTTTGTCTCTCGAGACAAGTCGGGAAAATCTAAGAGGACTTGTACAACTATCAACATATGGTTATTTTTTGTCCTCTCTCTTTATGAAGAGCTTTCTGTCTCCAATCGATGATGCCTTGATGGAAAATATGTTATGTTCATAGTGAGTCTTGGTGAAAACACAATGCTTGCATTATTAACTAGTATTGCATACTCTAATATGTTCTTTTTGGTTAACCCTTGTCAGCTTAGTTAAGTAGAGTAAGGTGAGGGGGAAAACCTTAACAAGTATGTCAAAGGTATATATAATGTACTTCTCTGAAGGAAAAACCTCTTCTACTCTCAATAAGTCAGGATCCCTCTTCCACCTTTGAAATAAATAAGTGCCTATGCACAGTTATTTGAAAAATCGAAAAATGGAAAATGAATAAGGCAAAAGAAGAGAAAGGATCCCTACGTAAAGTGGTGATATAAGTAACTCCGTTGGGGTACTGAATAGGCTCACTAGTAGCAGATCAATGCTTGTGTTCCTGCATGACTCCATTGAGGTACTGTCCAAGCCTGGTGGTAGTGAAGCAACACCAAAGATGAAACTTAAACTCTGACATTTATATTACTTGTGCATCAATATACCCCTCATCCCCAATCAAAACAACTAAGTTGGCTTGGCTTGGAATGTGTGATGATCAATTAAGAGAATGGCAAGGATTACATATTTCACACAAGCTAGTGTAGAACCCATCATGATCAAAGAATCGAACAATACTTCTAGAAGGGTTAGACTCGATGTTAACAAAACAAGGTATATACAAAGAGTTGAAGTTCTACCATTGTGTCACCAATGTTGTAGCGGCTACAACCACCCTCCAAGATTTTTGTGAGCATGAAAATTTTGGAGCCTACCTTGGATCTTGCAATTGATTGTCCTTGGTCGCTTGTTGGTAAGACGATGAACTCAATCTTCCCCTCCTTGATCTTAAGATTTTCCATGTTCTCACATTTATGCAGCATGTGTCACCTTTGGGCATAGGGGTTGTTGTTTGGCATACAAAGGGAATGTTGTTTTGCTTCAAGGGAATTGTGTGCATATGAGTGGTTGTCATCACATAGACATGCTTCACACTTACTTCACGCACTCTTGTCACAAAGGTTTTTGCGTCAATAAAAGTATGTCATATGCATTCTGGATGGTCTAATTTGTGTCACTAAGTGTCCATGTGTGATCACAGTCGAGTCCTTTCACAATTTACATCTATGTCACTGATCTCACACTTAACCATTTCCTAAGCAACCTAGCCTCATCCAGCTTCCCAGAACTTTTCACTTTGCTTCTCCAACCATCAAGCTTCCTTCCTTACCTATTGAAACCCCACAATGTGCAGAGACCCCAACATCTCTTGGAATCCAAAACTGTACAGTGGTTTCCTCCAGTGTCCTTCCCCAGCTGAAACCCATGGTCATCAAAAACTACACAGTATTTCCTTTCAACTACCTGGGCTGCACTGCACTCAGAAATTTCATAGAGGTGTCCTCCCAGGACCCCACCCCGCAGCAGTGTCCTGTTCCTCAAAATTTCACAATGTTGTCCAAGTTTCCTTATCTATCTTGTATTCAGAAACTATGCAGTTGAGCCTCCTAGGGCTTTGTTCCGATAGCAATCATTGCACACTAAAACTACACTGATATATCTCTCAGTCACTATAGGAAAAGGTGACATGCTAATATCACCCCCAAGGAGTTGAGGAGAAGGAAAAAAAGACTAAGTAATGGAAAAATATCAGGACCGTATGCAAACTTCGTTGGTTGCATGATCATCTCAAGGGTAAGTATGGTAACTAAAGAACACCTCTCAAAGTACACATCTTAGTTGAGTTTGTTGGACTTCTTGTCATTTTCATAACATCCTATCCTCAATAAGATGCATGTGCACAAACACAAAAGTCATTTCATGTGTCTCCTCTACATGTCTTTCTTCCTTTTCACTTGTTTGAAAAACTATCATATTCGACATGTTGATTGCTATGTCATTCTTGCGACCTTGTTCTAGTGATGTTGAAGGTTTGTGTTTGAGTTGTGTTCACTATGTAAACATGTATCACACTTACACATAATTTTGTAAGCACTATCGCGTAAGTTTCATCATGGTCATCCGAAGGTCTATCCAAAGTGTCTCACTTGTCGTTTTCACCATTAGATAGTCCAGTAGTCAGTCACACTGAGCATATGTTGTCTTGTTGGTCTAAGATGCCTTGTCATCAAGTCATGTTGAGTGTGTGTTCGCAAGGTCATGTATACAAGGGTTCACTCGCTCACACACTTAACCATTTTGTTGAATATCTATCGACCGGACCACCCTCTATCAGTCGGACCTTCACTGAGATGCGCTGCACAATATCAGCACTCAGTGACCAAGTACTACTGCCCATAATTGTGCAGAGATTGGCGTTGCCTCCCAAGTTATCTACACTGCACAATCCTGGAATTAACCTGGCTAACTATCACCCAGAATAGTGTAGAATTTTCCCAAGAATTCATTTTAATCTATGCTACCCGCAAGCCAATCCATCAAGCCTCCCACATGTCAACTAGAGTGTTTAACCAGGTAGTGACCCCGGGCTTCACTCCTCGCAAAAATTGCGTAGAAATTTTCATCATTTCTGCCTCCATTGAGTGAAGGAATTGTGTAGACAAGAGGGATAGGCACTTATTTCCTGTCACTGTATTGTCTCTGAAAATTGCGCAATTATGTAAGTCAATCCCCCTACCCGCTGACCTACTACTCCTCCTTAAAATTGTGAAGTTTTCCTGGACTATCCACCAGCTGCCCGATACCTCGATCAACTCAGAAACTGTGTAGACTTGTTCAAAATGAATGCCTCCTAGTTCTACGTAGTTTTGGAAGCCAAGCTCCCGCTGCCCGCTGCCAACAATTTGTGTAGTTTTCATTTCCAATGTCCTCTATTGCCCACACTGCCTTCTTGGGAAAAAATGTGTAGTTTTTCCTCCTAGCTGAGCCAGATCCTACAAAATGTAATTGTTGTTCGAGACTATTCATCCTAGTTGACCTCTACATAATTTTTCTTGATAGTGCCCCAAAGCCTCCCATCCCAGCTTTACATGTGTTCTACGTTGTTTTAAAGCCTGATCCTCTCTCCCGGTCACCTGCACCTGGAAACGAAAGACAATGCATCATTGTAGACTATGGGATTTATGGATTTGATGTCATCTCATCATGAGTGATTGCAAAAATAGGTACATGGATGAGACATGGCATGACGACGAATGAGATGAACAAGGAATGCATGCTAGAAGACTTTCTCATTGTTGGAAGAACACATGAAGCATACCAAGTAGCAAGCAGAGGAGACACATGCACATGCATGAACTATCAAGCGAACACCAAGACCATTGAAGACTTCATGCACACTACCATGTGGAGGTGAAGATATGGTACACCACGGGCACACTCATCACTCAGCAGCACAACAACTCGACACGAACAATATAGCCAACATGTGCATACCTGTAGTGTCTTGTTGAGTTGTGTCATGAGTCACCTCAGCTACATCACTACTTTAGGTCACAACTCTATAATCAGTGTAATGTCACGTGGAATTCCAAGAGACCCACGGATGTAAGTCGAAGAGTCATGTAAGTCAAATAATCATGAGGGAATTCGAACAATCATAAGGGTCAGTTTCACCCTTGACTATATATACCCCTCATTTGTATATGCAAAAGACTTTTCACCTTGGCTCCTCCAACATAGCCTTGAGAGTCTGTAGTCTTTTATTTAAGGAGCGAGCAGTGGCTCCAATGCCCCACTATTGGGGTTAGTGATGTAATGGTGTACATACGTGTCTTGGAACTTTCACTTAATTCAGAAGCATGTTAACAAGCCAACACATTTTCACACATGTATTGTATTTGTTTGTAAGACTATTCTTTGGACGCTTGTAATGCATGTTTCTTTAACTTGTATTAAGACAGTTGAACTATTTTGGTTGTTTTAGTACATATGTTATTAGAAATATGTTGTATCATTTGTTAACTTTGTCTCACCCATGTGGACTATTGCATCGGACACTCGACAAGTTCATTCTTGTAAACTTGTTATAATGACCGTTGCACTCCTGTGGGCTATTATGCTGGGTGTTATATGTGCTCTTTGTTCACCATGTTTGTGACTTCCGCATCCGTGTGGACTACTCCATCAGAAGTTGCACATGTCCTTCTGTGTTGTGTGTTTCTAACAGAGTTGGGACTATTCCCTTTCGACTTAAGACTCACTCTCACCCTCTCCCTCTATAGTGAAAAAACTTAGACACAAGTTACACTAAGCACTTACCAGGCACACAAACCTCACTGTTTGAAGACTAAGCAAACCACTCTCATGTGCTCACAAGCAAGATCTAAGGTATATATTTAAGATAATGTCAACTGGGCCATGATACCAAATGGGACTACTACACCAAACGGTGCAAGGTTTAGTTGGGAATTCATACTGGGGAGATCCATTGAATGTTGGCGGGTCCAACACCGTCAACATTTCTAGCGCTAGAAGGAGGGCTAGATGACAAGCTGAGTCCTCACAATCTATTTTAAATCTTCACATACTTATCATGATTGAACATAGAATTTCTCCTCTAGAGTGTATGTCTTATGGAAGTGAATTTGAAATCTTGGAAGAGTTCTGGAATGACTTGTCACATAATACATACAATGGTGGAGGCCAAGTAGCCTTGGTTAGACACGCGGTTGGCATTGTAGGCTCCTGTGAAAGACATGAAATCTATGAATATTACATGACTTATGTGTTGTTCACATACACGCTTCAAGGGCACCCACTGCATTGGTGTGTCACACTTCCCGAAAAATCTATTCACTCTTTCATCATCTGATCGCAGAGATAGACCGTGCTTTCAATCATTTTGACCATAAATCACTCAATAAAGAAATTTTGGAATTAAGGAAAGCACTTGATGAATCCGTTCAGAAATTTCACACACGCTTTTGTAACCTTGCATGTCGATTTCTTGAAGATGAAATTGATTAGGAATTTCTTGATGGAAGATTGAAGTATCTTCTTTACATATCTGAAAATACACAATTCTTAGAATCATTCAAACCCTCCCAGCATACCTCGGTGTTAGAGCTACCAAATCCAAGACAGATGAGGTCATTGTCACAAGTGACTGTTCGTCCTCTTCTCATCAAAGAACTGTAGCTTCGTAGTGCAAGGTGGGAGAAGGTGTACGCACATTTGGTGAACTGTCACATCCTCCCACCCCACCTACTCTTGATATCTGCACAGATTTGGCTTACAAGCCTATTGGTTGTCATATAGACTTGTTACGTCAACCTCCGTCCCTACATTCTGTTGATCATCTGGATTGTATTTCCTTGTGTTCTTTTGTTCTGGATTCCACACTTATTGTGAACGAGGATCAAGTTGTCGACGGAGTTGGTGTTGTGCAACCAACCTACGTTATCATTCATGGTGAGTGTGTGCAATAATATGAAGAATAACCTGCGGTGAAGGATAACTCCCTTCCATCCACGCCTCATCTTCTCTATCCTAACATCCATTGTGATTCTGCCACTTTTGATTTACCCTGTGAAAACTCATCTCCAGATGTTTCTACTTCTGTGATTCACAGGACACATCATATGTCAGCCTGTCATTACTTTGTAGATATGACACATATTCCTCTGAAAATCCATCCCATCTGTCATCTGTCATTTCTGAAACATAGGGGGTGAACATCCATATTTCTCATCTACCCCTTTGAATGATTCATCAAATCATTAGGATGTCGATAAACATCCCAAATTTTCTGATCATGGTTGTCATGATCTCTTTACTTCTTCATTTGGTCACAATGTTGATTCACTCATTGTTAATATTCCTAAGCCACTAATCTCCGACGATTTATCCATTGACAAAGTGGAAACCCCACAGGCCATCAAGGCACTTCCGCCTGAGCTGATGGTTATTTCAAATCCTCATCGTCCTAAGGTTAGTTCCGTTTCTGATCAGAAAATTTTTGAAACACCCAAGGCTTCTCATCAGTCTCTGCTTCGCATTGAAAATCAATCTAATACATAGAGTTCACTTCTCCTGCCTGAATTACATTATCCCATCATTCATGCCTTGAAGGAATCATACACGGGAAACATACTTGCAAGGCGTAATCTGCCTCTCTTTCTCATGCTTTCTTGTCCTTCACAGTCAAGAGAGTGTGCATGTTTATCATCTGCATGTAGTGTGTCACAACACCATGTTAAGTTCGTAGAATGTTTGTCTTTTTCATTCGCTCTTTTCTTTTCTGTGGATGTTTTAGAAATCGGAGTGTGTTGGTCTTCATTGTTAAATCTATCTTGTTCATTGGTTTACATGCATATTTTTCATGCCTTCGCCAACATGGGCTAGCCAATGCGCTGGTGGCTACATTGGAAATATCACTTCACGTGAGTAGGCCCATGCACTGTTTGGCGTAGGAGTAGGAGTAGTATTTGCTTCTTGCTTTTCTTTGATTTCTGGTTTGCACATATGTTTTCTTGCTTAATTGTTTTGGTTTGCTTGCTTGCTTGATTTTCTTACTTGTTTTTCTCTCTTTACATCTGCTTTTTCTTTTTTGCTTTCTTTTATCACTTGCACCTATAGGTTAGCCTCTCATGAAACTGTGTTTGGCTCTTGAGACAAGCTGAGAAAATATAAGAGGACTTATACAACTATCAGAATTTTGTTATCTATTTCCTCTCTCTTTATGAAGATATTTTTCTGTAGTCGATGATACCTTGATGGAAAATGCGTTCTGTTCAGAGTGAGTCTTGGTGAAAACACAATGCTTGCACTGTTAACTAGTACTGCATACTCTAATTGGTTCTTTTGAGTTAACCCTTGTCAACTTAGTCAAGTAGAGTAAGGTGAGGGGGAAATCTCTAACAAGTATGTCATAGGTATATGTAATGTACTTCTTTGAAGGAACAACCTCTTCCACTCTCAATAAGTCGGGATCCCTCTTCCGCCTCTGAAATAAATAAGTTCCTATGCATAGTTCTTTGAATAATGGAAGAAATGGAAAATGGAAAATGAATAAGGTGAAAGAAGAGAAAGGATTCATGCACAGAGAGGTGATACAAGTAAATCCACCGAGAAACTGACGAGGCTCTCTGGTAGCAGAGTGATGCTTGTGTTCCTCCGTGACTCCATCGAGGTACTTTCCAGGCCTGCTGGTAGCAAATAAACACCAAAGATGAAACTTAAATTATGATAGCTATATTTCTTTTGCATCAATATACCCGTCATCCCCAATCAAAACAACTATGTTGACTTGGCTTGGAATGTGTGCTGACCGATCAAGAGAATGGCAGGGACCACTACATCTTTCACACAAACTAGTGAAAACCCATCATAACCAAAGAATCAAACAATACTTCTTGAAGGGTTAGACTCGATGTTCATGAAACAAGGTCTATACAGAGAGTTGGAGTTCTACCAATGTGTCTCCAATGTTGTAGCAGCTACAACCACCCTCCAAAATTTTGGCTCGCATGAAAATTTCGGAGCCTACCTTGGATCCTGCAATCAGTCATCCTTGGTCACTTGTTGGTAAGTTGATGATCGCAAGCTTGCCCTCCTTAATCTTCAGAGTTGTTCATGTTCTCACGTTTATGCAACATGTGTCACCTTTGGGCATAGGGGTTGTTGTTTGGCATACAAAAGGAATGTTGTTTTTGTTCAAGGGAATTATGTGCATATGAGTGGTTTTCATCACATAGACATGTTTCACACTCACTTCACGCATTCTTGTCAGGAACGCTGTTTCATCAAGCAAAGTATGTATTATAAATTTTGGATGGTCTACGTTATGTCACTAAGTGTATGTGTGTAATCATAGTCAAGTCCTTCCACTGTTTACATTTGTGTCACTGATCTCACACTTAGCCATTTCCCCATAAACCTAGGCTAATCCAACTTCCCAGAACTTTTAATTTTTCTTCTGTAACCATCAAGCTTCCTCCCTTACCTGCTGAAACCCCATAATGCACAGACAACCCAACATCCCTTGGCATCCAAAACTATGCAGTGGTTTCCTCCAATATCCTTCCCAAGCCATAACCCATTGTCAACAAAAACTGCGCAGTATTTCCTCTCAGCTCCCTGGGTTGCACTGCACTCAAAAATTGTGCAGAGGTGTCCTCCAAAGACCCCACCCCGCAGCAATGTCATGTGCCTCAAAATTGTGCAGTGTTGTCCAAGCTGCCCTGTTTGTCTTGTATTCAGAAACTATGCAGTTGGGCCTCCTAGGGCTTCGTCCTGATAGCAGTCACTTCCCATTGAAACTGCATTGATATATCTCTCAGTGACTACAAGAAAAGGCGACATGATAAGATCACCCCCAAGGAGTTGAGGAGAAGGACCAAGAGACTAAGTAATGGAAAAATATCAAGACCACATGCAAACTCTGTCGGATGCATGATCATCTCGAGGGTAAGTATGGTAAGTAAAGAACACCTACTAGTTGAGTTTTTAAGACTGCTTGTCATTGCCATATCATCCTATCCTCAGAAATAGGCATGTGCACAAACAAAAAAGTTATTTCATGTGTCTCCTCTACATGTCTTGCTTCCCTTCTCTTGTTTGACCAACTTTTCTTCTGCAACCATCAAGCTTCCTCCCTTACTTTCTAAATACCCACAGTGCGTAGAGGCCCCAAAAACTCTTGGCATCCAAAACTATGTAGCCGTTTCCTCTAGTGTCCTTCCCTAGATGGAACCCACTGTCAACAGAAACTGCACAGTATTTCCTTTTAGCTACTCGAGTTGCACTACACTCAGAAATTATGCAGAGGTGTCCTCCCAAGATCCCACCCCATAGCAATGTCTTGTGCCTCAAAATTGCACAGTGTTGTCCAAGTTTCCTTATCTATCTTGCATTCAGAAACTACGTATTTGGGCCTCCCACGGCTTCATCCTGGTAGCAGTCATTGCGTGCTAAAATTGTGCTAATATATCTCTTAGCGACTACAGGAAAAGGTGATGTGCTAAGATCACCCCCAAGGTGTTGAGGAGAAGGAATAAGAAACTAAGTAATGGAAAAATATCAGGACTGTATGCAAACTTCGTCGATTGCATGCTCATCTCGAGGGTAAGTATGGTAAGTAAAGAACGCCTTTCAAAGTACACATCTTAGTTGATTTTGCTAGACTTCTTGTCATTTTCATCACATCCTATCCTCAATAACATGCATGTGCACAAACAAAAAATTCATTTCATGTGTCTCCTCTACATGTCTTTCTTCCTTTTCTCTTGTTTGAAAAATTGTCATCTTCGACATGTTGATTGTTATGTCATGCTTGCGACCTTCTTCTAGTGATGTTGAACGTTTGTTTTTGAATTTTGTTCGCTATGTAAGCATCTATTAAATTCACACATGATGTTGTAAGCACTGTCATGCAAGTGTCATCATGGTCGTTTGAAGGTCTATCCAGAGTGTCGCACTTGTCGCATTCACCATTAGTCAGTCCTGCAATTATTCACACTGAGAATATGTTGTCTTATTGGTTCAAGATGTCTTGTCGTCGAGTCATGTTGAATGTGTGTTCTCAGGGTCATGTATACACAAGTTCACTCTCTCACACATCTAACCATTTTGTCGAAAATCTGTCGACCAGACCACCCTCCATCAACTGGACCTCCGCTAAGCTACACTGCGCAGTCTCAGCCCTCAGTGACCAAGTACTATTGCCCAGAATTGTGAAGAGCTTGAGGTTGCCTTCCAGACAATTTGAACTATGCAATCCTAGAATCGACCTGCCTGACTTTCAGTGCAGAAGTTTCCCAAGAAGCCATCTTAATCTTCACTGCCCTCAAGCCAATCCATCAAGCCTTTTGTTGGTGAACCAGAGAGTTTGACCGAGCAGTGACCCCAGGCTTCACTCCTCCGAAAACTTGCATAGAATCTGTTAGCATGCCTACCTATGCTAACTGGAGAAATTGCATAGAGAAGAGGGACATGCACCTGCTACACTGTCTCTAATAATTGTGCAATTCTATCAGTCAATCCCCCTATCAGCCGACCTACTCCTCCTCCTAAAAATTCTGTTGTTTTCCTAGACTTTCCACGCCCAGCACCCCGATCAACCTGGAAACTGTGCAGACATGTTCAAAATTACTACCTCCCTATTCTGCATAGTTTTGACTAGCAAACTCCCACAACCTGATTCCAGCAATTTGCACAGTTTTCACTGCCAGTGTCCTCTACTGCTCGCACTCCCTACCCAGGAAAAATTGTGCAGTTCTACCTCCTAGTTGAGCCATATTCCAAATAATGTCACTTTTGTTCTGGACTACTCATCCCAGCCTCCCAGTGACCTTTATGCAGTTTTTCTTGATAGCACCCTAGAGCCTCCCATCCGGGCTTGACATGTGCTCTGCGCTATTTGAGAGCCTTGTCCTCTCTCGGTCACCTGCACCCAAAAATGAAAGGCAATGCATCATGGTAGACTATGGGATTTATGGATTTGATGTTGTCTCATCATGAGTGATTGCAAAAATAGGTACATCAATGAGACATGGCGCGACGACGAACGGGATGAACAAGGAGTGCATTCTAGAAGACTTGCTCACAGTTGGACAAACACACGAAGCATACCAAGTAGCAAGCAAAGGAGACACATGCACATGCATGAACTATCAAGCGAACATGAAGACAATTGAAGACTTCGTGCACTCTACCATGCAGAGGTGAAGTTATGGTACACCACAGGCACACTCATCACTCGGGAGCACAACAACTCGACATGAACAACAGAGCCGTCATGTGCATACCTGTAGTGTCATGTCAATTTGTGTCATGATTCACCTTAGCCACATCACTACTTTGGGTCATAACTATGTAATCAATGTAATGTAACGTAGAAGTCTAAGAGATCCACGGATGAAGTCAAAGATTCATAAAAGTTGAAGAGTCTTGTAAGTCAAATAGTCATGAGGGTTGTCAAATAGTCACAAGGGTCAGTTTCACCCTTGGCTATATATACCCCTCATTTGTACATGCAAAAGTCTTTTCACCTTAGCTCCTCCCACATAGTCGTGAGAGTCTGTAGCCTTTTCTTTGAGGAGCGAGCATTGGCTCCAATGCCCCGCTATCGAGGTTAGTGATGTAATGGTGTACTAATGTGTCTTAGAAATTTCTCTTAATTCATAAGCCTGTTAAAAACCCAACATGTTTTCACACATGTATTGTATTCATTTGTAAGACTATTCTTTCGACGTTTGTAATGAATATTGCTTTAGCCTGTATCAAGACAGTTGAACTATTTCAGTTGTTTTAGTACATATGTTGTTGGAAATGTATTGTATTAGTTGTTAACGTAGTCTCACCCATGTGGACTATTCTGCCCAGCAATCAATAGGTTCATTCTCGTAAACTTGTTATAACAACTGTCACTCTCATGTATTCTGCTAGGTGTTGTATGTGTTATCTTCTTACTGTGTGTTTGTGACTACCACATCCATGTGGACTACTCCACCAGAAGCTGTGCATGTCCTGTTCTATTGTGTGTCTCTAATAGAGTTGGGATTATTTGCTTTCAACTTGAGACTCACTCTCATCCTCTCCCTCTGCAGTGAAATAACTTAGATACAAGTTACACTAAGCACTCACCAAGCACATGAACCTCGTTTTTCGAAGACTAAGTAAACAACTCTCATGTGTTGACAAGCAAGAGCTAAGGCATATCTTTAAGATAATGGTAAACGGGCCATCATACCAGATGGGACTCCTACACCAAATAGTGTGAGGTTTAGTTGGGACCTCATACTGGGGAGATCTCCTAAATGTTGGTGGGTCCAACACCGTCAACAAGTAGGAAGAAGGGAAACATATAACTCCTCTATTTTAGTTATATTGGGATTTAGGAAAGATTAAGATATATAGATTATGTATTTAAGTATACTTTAATCTTTTTAGGATATAAGAAAATAGACCTTAGAGATTTATCTCATAATAAATGGTTGTGTTTAGTTTTATCTTAAAATTAATTTACATTTTTTTTAACCGACAGGTTGGTTTGATGGATTGAGGTGGAGGATTGGAGGGTTATGGTTCCAGACCTAGAGCACACCGGTGGTCATGTTACTCAGTTCAAACATACATTGTACCTGTACTGGTCCATGAAGAGTATTTTGGGAAATTCTTTGGAGTCGGCCTTTGTGACCATGGCAAAAGCGGTGCAAGACTTCCCTAACTACCTACATAGATCCATCTTAAATATAGATTTAACATGTGTTGAAAGGGATCCAAATTCTTCATGTGAAATTTTTATGAGCTAACATTATTTAAATTTTTTGTATAGTTATTTAATTTTTTAATGTTTATATATTTTTAAAAAATTTATTTTGGCTGACATGAGAAAAATTTCAACTTTGATGGCGGATGGCTAGGGTTACAAGTCATACTAGGTTGTAGAATGAGCCTCTTGACTCAATAAATAGGATTTTCATAAGTTGTAGTTTCAGATGCAAAAACAAGATGGTCGCCTTCGTTGAATTGAAGATCATCTCCTTTGCATCCTCTCATAGATAGAGCTTCCAGGCTCCAATGCTAAGGACCCATATCTGGTGGAGTTTGCGTCTCCTGAGGGAGAAGGGTAGTCTGCTAGTTGGTTTCTCAGTTTTTTTTTTTTCTTTTGTATGTAGGAAGCTTTTAATTTTCAGAATGCTTCTCCTTTTGTTTATAGGAAAGTAGTATCTAGGCAAATCACGCTATTAGGTGGCCAACAAACTTGGTTTCCCTTAGGGAAATTTGAGGCAACCTAACTATTTTTTATGTCGATGTAACTTTCTTTTATATTAATGAAAATGGAAACATTTACCAAGCTTACAACAACCTAAAAAATTAATCTACATTTTTGAGACATTAATCATAATTATTTAATCTTGGTCTTAAATGCATATGAGTCTTCGCAGTTACACTTTTTATATTTCATCTCAAATACATATGGGTATTCATAAAATTCTTTTAATGATACTCTTGCCCCCTTATCTCCACCATAAGCTAGTGAATCACCTCAATTTTTATGAACTAAATTTTTCAAAAATATTTTTATTATAAAACAATTATATATATATATTTTTTTAATTTATAGAAATTTATTAGATGAAGAATAAAATATGTTATGAATAATTATTTAATTTAATTAAAAGTTTGATAATTAGTAGCCAATAATTTTTTTACACCCATTTACAAGGTATTTATAT
Organism: Pinus taeda; assembly: GCA_000404065.3. Classification (NCBI taxonomy): domain Eukaryota; kingdom Viridiplantae; phylum Streptophyta; class Pinopsida; order Pinales; family Pinaceae; genus Pinus; species Pinus taeda. The sequence continues at coordinate 267,037 of APFE030095722.1, read as the reverse complement.
TTGTTGAGGTTTTGATTTGTAAATTTCTATGGATATTTCATTGGATAGTTTGTCACAATAAATCTATTAAAATATATTTGAAATTTTGAAATGTATACTATGAGGGTTAATTTTCCCTTAGATTTATGGATTCGTTAATAGCTTTGTTATGCTTATGCATGAAATAGATCGAATATGGAAAATAAATAACAATGAAATAAAACTCGCAAACCATAATGAACACAAGATATGATCTCGGAAACCCTTAAAGGAGAAATCCCAACTGGAATATGGGATTGTTCTGCTCTCCCTCTCTCAAAATGGAAATGGGTGTAACTACAAAAGAGAGAGACCTATGGCTGGTGGGTTTCTACAGTACACATAACCCCTCTAATTTCTCTCTCTCTCTCTATCCACTCAATTATTTTGCTCATGTATGGAACAAAATTAACTCGAATAGAATGGAACTTATTTTCCTCCTAATGGTCCAATTATAACATAGCTCGATGGCCTATTAGTGTTTAACTTTGCCTCCTTCAACTCTAAACTATATTTACATATTGACTCTTAATCTGAACTATATTTACAATGCTGGCTCTTCTAGGGTCAGGGAAAACTTTAAGGGTGAAAAATTATCTTAAATTTTAAAAACATTGGTGAATCTTCTAGTCCCTAATATGCAAACTGTAAAATGATTGGCTATATATGTCTTAAAATATACAAATTTATAATTATTTTATATAGTATTTATAAAATTTTGGCGATTTTTAAGATAAAATAATTTTCTACTATAAAATTTGGGCCAATAATTTTGAGAAAAAATGGAAATTAGCGAATCCTTTTTTGGAAAAAACATGGAAAATTAGCTCACTTGCAAATATTATCCCCTAAAATTTTCCTTGCTAGAGTCTTCTTCATCATGATCACATGGCTAACACCATCTCCATGAATACTGGGGACTAATGTGGCATCCTCTCAAATCAGAATGGTCAAAATAGGAAGGTCAACTTCCACATGGCTTAAATTTTGCATATGAACTGCATTTGAGATCATTCTTAGTACTTTGGATAGATATTTGAGTGTCAAATACTATTAAGGGGTGTGCACTTAAGAGGAAAAATTTTACTCCAAAAAATTTCATTTAATGCCTCAAACCACTTCCAGAAAGTTTCAAACCCCAAATTGTCAAACTGGAACCCATCGATAAAAATGGTCCTGTGAGTCAATTCCTCCAATGTTTCCACTCTAAAAGAATCAATATAGATGAAAAATAATGTAATGATCCAATATGGATCATACCTCCCCATTTTGGGAGGATTTTGGTCCCCAAAACATCTTACTGAATGAGATGAGGAACATTTTCCTCTACCTTACCCCTGGAGTACCATTTACCCTTGCTTGGAAGTTGTCCTTTCAATCCAATCAACGAAAGTTCATGTTACCCTTTTCTTGTAGTTTTGTTAGGGCCCAAAGCTAACCCCCTTATTTATGTAATAGGGTCGAGTAATAGTTATAGTTAGTTAAAGAATCAATAAAGCCCATATTAAAAATTGTAAGTGGTTGACCCGCATTTAAAGAAAGGGACCACAGTTAGTTGCAAACAAGCCATGGTATTAGATAGATGGTATTAAGAGAACCATGGTACTAACCCATGGTATTGCATGTATGAATCCTATACAAAAGATAGAGACTCCCCATTGAGGAGCGTCGTGTCTTATTTTGTAATCGAGCCCTACTCTATTGGAGGTTGCCCCCTCGAAGAGGCAAGTTAACATTAATTTCATCTCTAAATAATAAAATACATGCTATTATTTCTCATTTTGTTCGGTGTTATGGGTTGTATTTATTCATATATTCAGTATTCTAGCATCTTTTCGCATGTCAAGAGCATAACAAGTGGTATCAGAGCACTTTCCAGGGCCAATGGTATCTCCATTTTTAGCAGAATTTGTTTTGGCTAGAGATGTGTTCCAGCGTCTCTAAACCACGGGATCTGTCATTGAGCACATAAACCTGTGGATTTGTGGAGGCATGCATGCAGGAAATACAAGAGGTGGTCACGCTTGTTGGACTTCCTTGTAACCCCCGTGGGTACCCCTTTGAGTAGTAGTGCATTAGACAGAACCGCGCACAGATTGTCTTCCACATACCCTCTGGGTATATAAAAAGTGATCCTGGTGGATATTGGTGGCCACCCACCAAGTCCACTTGGACCCCCACCATTTTTTCTTTCAGCTTTTCAGTTTCCTTAGTTGTAGCACAATTTACTATTTTTAGCAGTTTTTTGGGTCCTAAAATTCTGGAGCCGTTTTGATGCCCCAAACGACATTTTTGGGAAAAATGGGAGCAACATGGGTCCATGGATCAATATTTCTCTTCTGAAAGTTGTAATTCTCGGATATATCTTTCTAACGAGATATTGTACGTGTCAAATGGAGATCGTATGCCAAAGTTACGACCTCAGGAAGTTGATGTACCAATTTACCCAAACGGGGCCCACAGTTTGGCGTTTCATCTTCTATGGTTAGGTTTTTGGATTTTTAGGGCTTTCCCATTTTTATCAACAATAAATAGGCATTCGAGCCTCATTGTAACTCAGTTCAGAGGCATGTAGCCACCACATATCTTCTCAAAGATAAGCTACCATCGCCCTAGCTAGTTTATTTCCATCGATGTTTGTAAGCATATTTCAGTATTTTACATTAATCAAATGAAGTATTATTTCCGCTACATCTCTGTGTTTATGGTTATCTCTATAATTTATTGTGTTCCTGTTTAAATCCGGATCAGGAAGCCCCCTAGGTTCACTTGAAACCTCGCCGTAGATAAACTGTCAGTCGTCTTACTGCTACAGTACACCAAGAATAGCACTCAAGGAGATTACTCACGCATACGATAAGGCAGTCGTGTAGTACGGCTAAGGCTATGGTCGATCCTCCTTAGTTAGTGCCCTGAAAGATTGGGCCAAGTACTATATTTGGACCCTTATGTATATTGCGATCTGTAGCACCTGACACTCCTTGAGACCATAGTTCCCTTGTCTCTTTAAAGATCTCCCATCATCTTCTTTTCCAGATCAGATCTAGTAGTTGGGGTTTTGTTGCTACCACAACAATCAAACCCACCAGTTTAGGGTCTAACACCACAATACCATTCAGATCTAGTAGTTGGGGTTCGGTCGTTGCTGTAGTCTAATTCACATTCAGTAGTTGAGAGTTTCACAAACAGATCTGACCATTTGAGGAGGGAGGCTTGTGGCTCCTATACCCTGGGGCGATTCTCACAGGATATTGGGCAGGATTAACTTTTCAAGAAATTGGCTACTGTAGTATTGATAAGCGGGGAGTAAAACTCCATTCACAGTAAAAAAAAAAAGAAAAAAAAATTTGAGGCCTGCCCGGGATGCTTATAAGAGACTTAGCCCCTAAGAATCAGGACGAGGAGCTAAGCGTGATGGTACCATTCATTTATCAGCTTCAATTTTCGAGTGGTCCCAAATTTTTTCATAGTGACAACAAGTGACCAAGATCTGTGTATGGTAGAAACCAAAGCTCAAGATATGGCCAATGAGAAGATGGAGACCATTGAAAAAAGTTGTCAGAGTTAACGATGCAAATCCAGACATTACAAGACACCGTCACAAAGGGCATGTCAGTGTTACAATCAGAGGGATATGCTTTTAATAAATACCATGAAGGAGAATCTAGCCATCATCTTCACTTCCATGGAAATCACCAATATTCCCACCCTCAAGCTCCCACGCTGAAAATGTACAAATTTGATGGTTCTAATCTGTCAATATGGGTAGCACAAGTAGAGCAATATTTCACTTTGAATCACATCGTAGATGATGAAACTAAACTACAGGTGGGAGGCCTTTAATTGGACCAAGAAAGATGGCAATGGTGGCAGTGGAATTATAAATGGTATCCAAGGGTAGTTACTTGGCAGGTGTTCGCAAAAGCCATTTGTGACCGCTTTGACTGTGAATATAATTTTTTGGGTCGTCTTACTAAGCTCAGACATACAGGCACAGTAAATGACTATATTACAACATTTGAGAAATTTGCCTTCCACACAGCAAGTCTAGCAGATGAATTCTACTTGGAATGTTTTATGAGTGGTCTCAAAGACACCATCCAAGCCCACGTCCGGATGCACCACCCAACGACATGGATGGAAGCTTGCACAAAGGCTATCGAAGTGGAATGTGCTTTAGTGGACCAGTCACCTCATCCAAATTTCATAGTCAAAGGATGCCCCACCCAGGCTCAGGGCACTACCCAAACACTTAAGGTTCAAAAGGTGTCCCCCGCAGAAATGGTTGAAAGAAGAAAGCAAGGATTGTGTTACTACTATGATGACAAATACTCCCCAGGGCATAAATGCAAGGAACCCAAATTCTTTCAAATTGACGATACTGATCACAGTTCATCTAGGGAAGCCCCACCCTTTGAGGGACTAGAGGAGGAAGATGAGGACAACTAGTAGGATAATGAGTTCCCAAATACTCCAGAAGAACCAGTCATCTCACTCCATGCTTTGGTAGGCATTTTTTCTCCCCAAACTCTCAAAATCAAAGGTTTTATTAAACATCACCCTGTAGTAGTATTGATTTATAGTGGTAGCACACATAACTTTATCCATCAGAGAGTCGCAGAAGCTGTGCATTGTTTTGTCAGAGCAGTCTCTAATTTCCAGGTCCATATTGTTGATGGGGGGACAATGAAATGTGAAGGTCGTTGTGAGAATATCAAACTTTAGATGGGAGATTACCACCTAAAGACCCACATGTTTGCCATCAACATGGGTGGGTGTGACATTGTCTTGGGTGTTGAATGGCTCCACACACTCGACCCAATTACAATGGATTTCCAGGAGTTATATATGAGCTTTAAGTAGAAGGACCACATGCATACCCTTTGCGGACTCCAGGCAGGTACTCCTTCTATAATCAACTCGCATCGGATGGAAAAGTTGTTAAAAAAGGGCCACCATGGATTTATCACCCAATTTAATGCCATCCAGGACTTCGAGCCCATTACTCTTCATATTCATCCTAAGATGCAACAGGTCTTAAACAACCACCCACAAGTCTTTCACAAACCTGATGAACTTCCACCCTTTAGAGGGGAACATGATCATAGCATCACTGTGGTCCCAGGGGCACAACCACCAAACGTGTGCCCATATACATACCCTTTCGCCCAAAAGAATGAAATTGAAAATATCATCAGGGAACTCCTAGAAGTCGATGTCATTCATCCTAGAATGAGTCCTTATTCATCACCTGTGGTCATGGTGCTCAAGAAATATGGGGAATGGCGCATGTGTCCAGAATTCAGGGCCCTCAACAAGCTTACGATCAAAGATAAATTCCCCATCCCGATTGTTGATGATTTGTTGGATGAACTAAATGGGGCTCAATTCTTTACTAAGCTAGATCTTCGCTTGGGCTATCACCAAATACACATGAAAGAATTAGACATTCTAAAGATTGATTTCCGAACTCATGAAGGCCATTATGAATTCTTGGTCATGCCATTTGGTCTCTGTAATTCCCCATCCACTTTTCAGAGCCTCATGAATCACTTGCTCAAACCATATCTCAGAAAATTTGTCCTTGTTTTCTTTGATGACATTCTCATCTATAGCCTCACCTGAGAAAAACATCTTCAGCATGTAGACCTGTTCTTGCAACTACTCTGGAAGCATAAATTATTTGTCAAATTGTCCAAGTGCTCTTTTGGCATGAAAGAATTTGAGTATTGGGCCACATTGTGGCGTGTGAAGGTGTCAAGGTGGATCCCAAAAAGATCCAAGCAATGCAAGATTGGCCCCAACCAAAGACCTTGAAGAGTTTGAGAGGATTTTTGGGTCTCACCGGCTACTATTGCAAATTTGTCTGCAATTGTGGTCACATTGCTAGACCCCTCACTCACCTTCTTAATAAAAATTCATTCCTCTGGACTGCTGAAGCACAACAGGTGTTTATAGCTCTCAATTAGGCCATGTGTTCCAATTCCATATTGGCACTACCCGACTTCACCAAGTCTTTTGTGATTGAATGTGATGCTTCAGTTACAAGTATTGTGGTTGTCTTAATGCAAGAAGGCCAACCCTTGGCCTTCACTAGCTGACAACTAAGTGGGAAACATCTGGGACAATCCACCTATGAGAAGGAGATGATGGCCATCTTACATGCAGTGGATACCTGGCGACCATACTTATTGGGGTGAAGTTTCCAAATCTGCACAGACCATCAAAGCCTTAAATATTTTTTGGAGCAACGGCTGTCCTCGCCAAAATAAAATAAAATAAAGGTGATTTTTTACATCCATTTTGGCATTTTTTGGCACACATTTTTGCTATAAACAGTTTTGTGGCGCATGGTGGTTTTTCCCATGGTTTTGTAGTTTTTTGGTTGTCTTTTTATCCAAGGTAAATGGATTGGTTGTTCATATATTTTGTAGGATATCTATTGTATTGTAATAATATACAAGCAAAAAAAAACATATTGAAAAATCTTGTTGATTTTCTTGGTTTTAGGTTTCCAAGAAAAAATGTATAGGTTAGTATGTGTGTTTTACATTGCATATTTTCTAGTTTAATTAATAATATGTTTACAAAAATTAATTTTATAGGGATAAAACCTACATTTGGTATCAAACCAATTTTGGCTTCAACGAGACACCTTTGTTTCTAAGGGGTTTAGCTTAGACCTGTGGTAGACCCAGTTATGGTGTGAGGTATAAGGAAGTGATTCTTGTGGTGAAAAGGACATGGTGAGCAGTTCAAAGATAGAGATAAATAAACTCAATGGGAAAATTTTTGAGTTGGCAATCTCAAAATAAAATATTTATTGGTGGACAAAGATCAATGTATCGTTGTGGATCCGACTACTACACCAAGTTGGATCAAAAGGAAATGAGTGAATTACAATTGTGTCTCTTAGATTCAATATTATTGAATTTTTCAAGGGAAGCTACAACAAAGGCTTTATGAGACAAGTTACGGGATCTGTATCAGTCTAAGTCCATGATGAACAAATTGTTCATGCAGAAAAAATCGTATAATCTGATGAAGGATGGAAACTCGGTGATATAGCTTCTGAATCCTTCAATACTATCATAAGTTAGTTATTATATGTTGATATTAAGGTTTCATATGAAGATAAGAGAATCATTTTGTTATGTTCTCTACCAGACTCATGGCATAGTCTAGTTGTTTCCATAAGTAGTGATGCAACTACTTTAAATTTTAATCAAATAACCTCATCCTTGTTATTGGAAGGGATAAAACATAAAAACATGGGAATCCATAATAGAGATTCCTTATCTATAAGAGGATGCTTCCATAATACATATAAAAATAAGTCATCAAGTTGGAGATCTAAATCTAGAAAACAAGTTACAAATATCCAAGATAGTTCATAAAGGTATGTTGGATATTTGGAAAAGAAGAACATTACAAGAAACGTTGTAGATCTAAAATTCCTAAGAAAGGAAGGCATTTGAAAATTCTCCTTCTATAAAGGAAAAAACCATCTTCAAATGAAGGATGGGATGTGTACTTATCTTCTTCAAGTACATATGTAGATAATGAGGCATGGTTGGTTTAATTTAGGTGCATTTTTTCATATGACTCCTCATACGGAGTGGTTTTTCAAGTATGAAAGATTCAATGGTATTGATGCTTACTTAGGAGAAGAATTGATAGCCAAAATCATAGTACTAAGAAAAATTAAGTTGAAGCTCATGGGTGGAAGGATTAGAACACTCCCTAGTCTTCTCCATATCCCGGGATTAGCTATAATTTGATTTATGTAAGCAAGATGAGTGATGCAGGTGAAAAAATGTTGTTTGAAAACAATACTTGTAGGATGGTTTGAGGAGAAATGATATTGTTGAGGGGAGTTCAAATTGGAACTCTATATAAGATGTTGGGAGGCATTATTAAAGATGGGTGCAATAGTCCCTTTGTTTCTAAGGGTGGAGCAAAATAAGGAAAAACTCATGTGGATTTCAAAGTAGAAACCTATGATGTGGCATTAAAGACTTGGACATATTAGAGAAGGACCTTCGAGTGCTACAAAGTAATGGTATGGTAGAAGGTATGTCTAAATGCTCTTTGGATTTTTATTTCTATGAGCATTATTTATTTGTGAAGCATAATCAAGTAATATTATCCTTTGATTCTACAAGGTTAGAGGGAATATTACATTTGTTGCATAATAATGTGTTTGGAATTGTATTAGTTCCATCACTAGGTAAATTTGTGCACTATGTCTCATTTATAAATTAATTCTCGAGTAATAAATGGGTTTATTTCCTTGAGAAGAAATTAGAAGTCCTTGACAAGTTCAAATAGTTTAAGGCTCTTGTGGAAAATGAGACAGAGAAGAAAATTAAGGGGCTAAGGACAAATCATAGTGACAAATTTTGTGGAAATGAATTCGAAGAATTCTATAAAAAATGTGGTATAATAAGGAAAAATACTACTCCATACACACCTCAACAAAATAGAGTTGCAAAACGGATGAATAGGACATTGATGAAGAAATCAAAGATCATGCTCATGGGTGTCAAGTTAGGACAAGAATTATAGGCAGAGGAAGTGGGCACTGAATGTTATCTAGTAAATCATATCAACTTCATCAACATTGGATGACAAGACCCCACATGAGGTATGGACTAGAAAGAAACCTTCTCTTAAACATCTTAGCATATTAGGTGTTGATGCTTATGTACACGTTCGAAAGGAGAATAGGAGTAAGACAGATAAGAAAGTTGAAAAGTGTATCTTTATCAGATATAAAGATGGTTTGAAATGTTATAAGAAGCTTATAAGATTTGTATATAATATGCCTCCCTTATTATACTTGATCACTAAATGAATTTTTTGTAGAAACCTAATCCACTTGTAACGCCCAATCTATTATAGCTTACTCTAGGCTTGCATGTACTATAGTGGTTGGTGATCTATGTGGATTCTTGTCTCCTTTCCCACCAAATAATGTTTCCACTTCTTCACAGCTTACACCACGGCATAAAACTCCTTGTCATAGGTAGGGTAGTTAATGACTTCCCCATGAAATACTTTAGAATAGTAGCATGCAAGCATTCCTCCCTGCATCAAGATTTCTCCCATAACATACCTAGTTCATTTGTATCCACTTCGAAGGGTTGTTGCAAGTTCAATAATGCTAGAATTGGTTCATGAATTGTCTTCTTCTGATCTCCTCAAAGGCCCTCTACTTATCCTTTCCCCATTAGAAACTCTTATGACTTGTTGTTATAGCGTGTAGTGGTGCTATTACCACTGAAAATAAGGTTATCAATTTTCTTAGGTACTATATGGCTCCAAAAAGTCCTAACCTAAAAATAATTAGTAGGAACTATCCATTTCATGATGTCCTCCATCTTGAAAAGATCTATCTTCAACTCTCCTCCAGATATCACATGCTCTAGATACACCAAATATTTATGTAAGAACTCACACTTCTTGAGATTTTCTAGTAGTTGGTGCCTCTTTAATGTCTCCATCGCATCCATCAAATGTGTGATGTGCTCCTCATAGGTGGCATTGTATACCAATATATCATCTAAATAGACAATACAAAATTAACCTATAAAAGGGTGCGTATATCATTCATTAACCTCATAAATGTAGTTGTTGCATTGCATAAGCCAAATGGCATGACTAACCACTCAGACAAACTTTTCCTAGTTTTGAAGGAGATCATCCAGATATCTTCTTGTTTGGCTTAAATTGGTGATATCCATATTTTAAGTCTAGCTTGGTGAAGTATTTTAATTATTGCAAATAATCTAGTAGATCATCTATTCTCAATAGGGGGTACCTGTTGTTTAGCATAATTTTGTTTAATGCCTTGTAATCTATACATATTCACCAAATCCCATCCTTCTTTGGAAAAATTATGATGGGTGACCCACACAATGATGTACTTGGTCAAATGATGTCTTTTTCTATTATTTCTTGCAACCTTTTATTCATCTCGCTTGCTTCTATAATAAATTTCTTGTATAATCCAATGTTTTGCAATGGGGCATCTAGAAATAGTTGGATCTCATGTTCCACTTCCGTCTTGGGTGGTAGCCCTTTAAGCTCTTGAAAAATATCCCTATATCATATGTTAACTATTCCAGTTGTTATTTTTGTTTCTTAATACACCCCTCCAGAGATATCTTTTCTCTTATTGAATATTTTACAAACTTGTTTTCTCTTAAAAATAGTAAAACATACTTCTTGCTAGAACCAATTAGTTTCTTAGCTTGGTTGGCACTTACCAGTGAGAGTTTTTACTTTCATTTATGTGCAATGGTGGTGAACAATTTTCCATCCTTGACGAGCCTAGACTATTTTTCCCTCCAAATAAAAATTTCATATTTCATGTACATGTAGGGACTTATAAACATAGCTCCAGATACATCAAGGGGAACTACATCTACTTCTACTTCATCAATAAAATCAACATTGGTAGCAAATTTTATTTTACATTGTTTTGTTACCTTAATCTATACATCCTTATTTACCCATCCCAATGGATATGGGCTTTGATGATCACGAACCTCCAATTCCAATTTGTTGACTAGATCTACAACATAACATCAATATTTGTCTTTTTAACCTATATATTTATATGGAAGAGTTTGTTATTTTCATTCTCTTCACATTCCTAAATGTTACTCAGATTCATCTCCTTATGCACTGATGTACAAAAAATCTTATCATCCACATTTATATGCTTTTAACCTAGTTGCTCAAATCAGTGGCCTTGAGATTCTTCTTATTATAATCTTTCCTTTCTCTCAATGGGTTAAGCTCTAGATCCAACTTCCAAAACTTCTCCTCTATATGATTTTCAATGTTATAGTGGTTACTAGTATCTTTTCATTGTTTTGTTGTGGTCATTGTATTTTTATATTTCCCCCCTTTCCAATTCTTCTTCCCCTTCTTAGAAGCATCTTGTTGCTCTTGCTTCAATCCACTTGATTTCCCTTCATTCAGGACCATGTTTTCCAGGTATTGTGCCTGTAAATAAGCTTAATCCACTACTATGAACTTCAATAACATCACTTACTTCTGAAAATGGCTATGTAGACCCCCCAAATACTTGAGGAGTACATTTGGGTTCTTTTGGTAGATACCCAACATTATGGACATCTTTCTAAATTCTATGGTGTACTCATATACAGTCTACCCCTACTTCTTCCTAAAGTAGTACCACTAAATCCACTAGTCATATACATACTTGAAAGGGTAAAATTGTCACTTTCTAATGGTTTTAAAGTCCTCTCACTCCAAAATCAAGTTCTTTATGTGGCTTTCTCACCTGGTCAAGTCATGACCCTCTAATTTCATCCATGCAAATGAAATACTTTATTCTTCCTCTATATGATGAATACTGAAATAAACTTATAGTTGTTGCAACTAGTAATTTAGCTTTAGAGCATTGATCTCACCTTGATATAACTTGATATCAACCTTCACTTCCATTTTGAACAGGGACTATGAATGGTTCATGGCCCTCGAAAAGGGTTGGTATTTTTCAAGTTATTTCTTCAACTCCTTCTTTGTTTCTTCCGATCTCCTAATCTCCCCTCTTATGTACCTCTATGTTATAACCCCCTTCATCTCCGAATATTTTGATCTTATTGGTCAAGGACATCATGAGGAGGTTCACATTATGATTTATATCTAAAACTTGTGCTTCCAGCCATGAAAACCTCTCCTATGTAGAGGATCGAGAGAGTTATTCATAGATTTGTCAGACATGATTAGGGTTTTATCAATTTTAAGTTAGTCGATGTAAACCCTTACAAATATCCATAATAGACCGAAAGAAACCTTCTATATTAACAATATGATCTGTAAATTTTCATGGATATTCCACTAGATAGTTTGTCACAACAAATCTGATCAAATTATATGTAAAAATAAAAAAATCTACATGAATATATATTACATTTTATTTTGTATGCATGCAATTTATAATAAACACAAACTCATAAACCACGATTCACACAATAGATAACCTAGAGAACACTTTTTAGAGAAAACCCAACTAAAAGGTGAGGTCACCCTACTCTCTTTCACTGAATAAAAAATGGTTACTAATTGTTGGCTTAGGGGGTCCTGACCCAGGTTCATCGTTAAGTTTTCCAAACAAATCCCTACACTACTGACCCTTTCGGCATCAATCCGCGGAACGCAAACTGAAGTCTCACTCGAAGCAGTATGGGGGGGATGTTGGAACCAAGTTTCCGCACCCAGAGACGGTTATGATGTCGGTTTGTACTCTTTATCTGCCTTCGCGTAGATTGTTAAGCCCTCAAGGCTTATCGAGATAACTTCTTATTACTAGCCTTTAGACCTTTGCGAAGGTCTACAACTGCCTTTTGCGGACCCTAAACAGGCGAATCAACCACTTACGCACCTCTGTAATCACTCCTAAGTCTGTTATTACCCAGATCGACTTAAGTGTCTGATATATTTAGCATGCATTAAGATATTCTTCATGTAAACAAATACTATTACTTGCGTTTATATAGTAATGGAAGACATACATATTCGCACATCAATAAAACATTAAATCATAAACCCATTATTCATCATAATATAAGTAAATGGATAAAACAAAAATATTTCTAGAACAATCTCTTTATTGATACTTCATATTTTCTTACAGACTCAAAACTACCCTGCGCACTCAGCTGCAGGGGTCCACGAACTCAGTTACGGACTCCACTCTAGGCCTTTGCGCACACAGTTGCAGAGCCTATCTTCTAATCTAAGACTCTTCACTCTTAGCTCCTATTGACCCATTACATTCATCCTCAAAACTTCTATGAATTGCCTTAGACTCTCCTTTTTATACAATCCCATGGCCCGCAAACCATGGGTAGGTCTATACAAGCTGACAAAAATTAGATAAAAGAAGGGTAAAGACCCTTTATGACACTTTACATCTACGTGCTCCACGATTATAACTTGCAGATACTTTACACTTTACATCACAAAAACTTGGGCTTTCAGCCCCAAAACTTGGGCTTTTTCCCCAAAATTGACCTTAGGGAACCTTGTCCCAATAGGCCCCCAACACAAATATCATGACTCACCCTCAAGTCACTCTATTGGTGTGGAGATCCTACTGCGAAGACCTCCCAACTCCACTTGCGCTACTACAACTTCAGTTGTGCACTACGTAGCTTCCTACTTGACCTGGCCTATGAATTGCTCAGTTTCTGGTCCTACGCTATCTTCTTGTATCTTCTGCTGGGATCTCTGTAGGCTGGACAACTTCTCCCCAATGGTGGTGGAGATCACATAGGCCTCATCTAGCCAAGGCACCAATTTTTCCTTGAGGATTGACTCTTTCTGCTGCGCTACTTCTACCTGTTCTTGCACTTTCTTTGCTTCCTGCAGCTTTTCCAATCTCTGTGTGATAGCACTAGTGCGCTTTGTCACCTTTGCTTCTTCATACTATTGTTGCAGTTCCCAGGCCTCTGTGTTAAACCTCTATAGGTTAGGATCTTCCTACAGACACGTGATTAGCTCCATAGATTGCTCGAAGAGCGTAGTGCATTCTGCCACCGTAGCATCTACTGTAGTGACTCCATCCCTCACTGTAGCTTCACGTTGTTCCTTGACTTCTGGTGGAGTTGAAGGATGTGTCTTCAACTCAAGCTCTATAATTTCCATGTTTAGCTCAAACTGAACCTTTTCCATCTCGGTCTTCGCATCACGCACACCTACAGCCAACTTTCGAATCTTCGCTTCCACTGGTGATTCTTCTGGGATATACAGTTCCAGAACAGTTCTGCATGCTTCGGCTACTACTTCGGCGGTGTGCTCATTCTTCTCCTGAACCTTCTTCCAGGCTTCTAACGCAGATATCTTCTCAATGAATATATGTTCGTTGTTGACTTTCTGCTCACTGTTCGTGCATAGCACGTGCTGATCTCGGGCTTTAAGCTCTTTAATAACACCTTCTTGTAGTGTGTGAAGGAATTCACTAGGAAGCGTGGCCAAGTTTAGTCCAACATTCCTCAAAGCGCTGACTATAGCCTTGTCAGCTTCTGCCTCCATTCTCAAGGCTCCATCAGGTACAACGACTGCCCGAATATCCAAAGAGTGAACCAACTCTGCCGCTTCCATTGTCCCCAATGATAAACTAGTTGAGGCCATGTTGCTCTGCCCTGCTCCTACCTGTAGTTTGGTGGTTTGGATCTGCAACTCGTGCACACCCATTTGTATGGCACTGAGTGCCTGCGTCTACTACTGCTCAAACTGTTGTAGTATTTTTGTATTCATATCCCTTACCTTGTCCCTAATGTCATCCAAGTTTCCCTCTATCAAGGTGATTAGGTCTAGGGATGACTTATTGGCCTTGGTCTTCTTCTGGGGTCCTTATTTTTCTTGTTCCTTGTTCTACTTCACCCAGAAGGGAGTTCTTTCCAGATCTCCATTACCCTATTTTGATTGCTCCTCTTTCTCTATCTATGGCAAAGGATATTTATGACTTCTGTCAGAGTCGTGATCTTCCTCCTATTCCTTGGCAGTGCGCTCTGCTTCTGCACATGCCTTCTCCTGAATCTCCTTCTTTATCTTTTCAGCCAACTACTGAACTTTCAACCAGGCTGCTTCATTTTTCTACTTTTCTGTGGACTTACTAGACCTGATGGACAAGTCAGATGTTGTGCACCAATCTCCTGGCCAACGCTCAAGGACCACCACAATTGCATCATCTGTCACGAGGTATGGTAAATCATATCACTTTTGTTCTAGGTCCTTTCACGCCCTAATGGAAATCTGGTGGAAGTCTGCTTTGAAATCCACATACCTAGATAATTGCTCAAAAACGGTTGGTGACAACCATGGCTTCTGATTGATGGCCATATTAATGCTCATTTCCATCGATACCCAAAACACCTTGCTCTCCTAAAGCTGCTCAACATCCTTTGTGGCCCATAGCAAAGAAACCTTCGTTGCTTCTGGCAAATCTGGTGCGATCGAAGGAAATTGGCTATCCTCCAGCAACTTCCATGTGACTAGCACAATAGAAAGTAAGATCCATGAGTAGTGAGATGTCTTTCTCTAGTATGTTGCCTCCCTGCAATTCACGAGGAACTCGCTACACAGGTAGTGCACCCAGTTGAATTGTACGCCCTTTGCGCACTGGGCCACTAGTGAAACAACTGGTGTTGGCACCTCATCTACATGACACTTCCTCATTATCTTTCCAACCAAAATCTGGGCATCCACCTTCACCACGGGGCCAGTTATGCTAGAAATGGAATACCCATGCAGCTTCTTGACAAGCTTAAATTTTTCCTTCATTCGCTCAACAAGGTCGTGCTTGCCTGTCTTTCTGCCAAGTGCCTTGGTCGGATTTAGTCCTAAATGTGGTAGTAAGGTGATCATGTGGATCAACATGTTAGTTATAGGGATCAACTCCTCAAAACACAGGAACCCATACTGCACCAGGCACAACAACTGTTTGATAACAATCAAATTTATGGGAGCGCGGTGGTAATGTGGCACCCATAGCAGATTCAACAATCTTGCCTTTTCCACCCCACATATCCATTTCACTAACTCCAATGCAGTGACACCAGAGTGCTTGTAGAATACTCTCTACATAAAATTCTCAGTAGCCAAGTGGGGGAACCACTCAGTGTCCCCCAAGTCCAAATCTTCAAGCTTCAGATGTGGGACTCGCTCCAAGTGTGGACCTTCAAACATGATATTCTCTGGCAGCAGGGGTGTATGAAGGAGAAACTTTCTCTCTTCTAGGTCATTTAGGACCTTCACCTTTCCCTGGTGTGGAGGGAGGTATTCTGGCAGCTTCAAAATAGGATCTACCCCCCAATATCAATGTCCTCTACGCCCTCATTTCTCTCCAGGTCGACCACTTTTCCCTTTTCCTACATGGTTGGCTTTTCTTTCCTCTGATGTTTCCTTGGTGACTCACGCACCAGCAACGTCTTCTTCTATTTATCCTTCTTTAGCTTGGGACCCTCTCTGGCCAGCGTAGGCTTCAACCTAGGTGACCTTGGCGATTTTGGCACTCCTGCAGACACCTCCATACTTATGACCTCAAGGGTAGCTCCCTCAGAGGCAATAGACCCTCCAACACTTGCAGTTTCCATGGGTTCAAACATGAATTTGTTAATAAGTTGTTGAGTTTCCACAACTAACCTGTCAAACACAGTACTAGCACCAAATCGTCAAAGAACGCCTCATGCCAACCAGACAGTGCAACACATAAATTATCAAAATGGAAAGTGTCTCTCATTGAGTGGCCGTCTATAATTTATAGACAAGTTTGAATTCAAATTCGATTGTTCCCCCCAAAATCCGCTCATAAATTCTAGATTGGCGATAGATTTTCAAAGATCTCGCTCTTAAATTCAACCTTAAATTCCACCCCCCCTTCGCTCTCCTTAGCCATTTTCTCACTGTGAAATCATGAACAGTGATGGTAACGATCACTTTCTAGCTATGCTACACAGTCTCTCATCCTGTAGTACATCTCCCTTCGCACGTCTGTTGACTCTGTGACACACGTCTGTCCTGCACAAGCCCCTCATCGCGCAACTCTACAACCCGGGAAATGTAGTTTATAGTCTCACACCTCCTTGCAGCTACCTAGAGTGCTAATACTATGCTACTGTCATAGAGTCAAGTGGTTGGATCCCCGATGTATGGCTTCAATCAGCTGCCATTTACCTTTCTGAGAAATGGATCTCCATTCAACTTCACCAACTGAACTGCTCCACCATCGATAATCTCCTTGATCACATATGGCCCTAGCTAATGCATTTGAAATTTTCCTGGAAATTTATCAAACTTGTTGTCATATAATAAAACTAAATCATTTACCTTGAGGGTACGCAGTTTGATGTGCCAATCGTGCCATACCTTTTCGTGCTCCTTCTGAATATGTTGAGGAATCCAACCAAGAATCTATCTTCCTCCAATTCTGTCAAATGCGCAATCCTTTTTTCTAAGGCTCCGCGTCAACCATTCTTGTGAATGTCACTATGTGTAGACTAGGCACAATGTACTCCATCGGCATCATAGCTTCTATGCCATAGACTAGCTTGAAAGGTGTTTGTCCAGTCAGCTTTTTACTAGTTCTATAAGCCCATAACATGCTGGTACACGCACGTCCCAATCATTCCTCTATGCATTGAAAACCTTTTTCAGTGTGTTATCCAATATCTTATTAAATGCTTTCATCGTCCCATTAGCCTGAGGGTGATATGGCATGCTCTTTTGATGATAAATTTGGAATTCCTCCATCAGCGTGCTAATCATTTCACTAAGAAAATGTATACCACAATCGCTAATAAAAATCTTCGGGCAACCAAACCGAGTTAGCACATATTCAAATAGGAACTTTGCTACTGTTGCCCCTGTACAATCCTTTACAAGCTGTGCCTCCGCTCATCTGGTCAAATACTCAGTCACAGTGATGATATACTGCAGACATGTCTTCTTTCCTAGAGGCCGAATTGGCCCTACAAAATCAATTTCCCATGTTTCAAATGGCTATAATGACACTTTTGGATTCAGAGACAACTCATATATCCGTGATGGCCTGTCCATCCTCTGTCATGCATCACATGCCCTACAATAAGCTTTGGATTCCTTATGCAGTTTCAACCACCATAACCCAGCGCGTAAAATCTTCTGCGTTGTTTCTTTTCCTACATAATGTCCTCCCATAGCCCCTCCATGAGCTTCGACTAGGATGTTGCTTCGTTCAAACTTAGGCACATACTCATCCGCTCCCATCTTATACAAGTGACCTGCAATAAGAGAAAAATCTTGTGCGCGCACCACCACTTCCTTATTTTGTTGGCTGGTGTACCCTTTCGAAGCCGTTCCTTGTAGTAAGAAAGTGTATGATGTTTGAAAAATTATTATCTGCTACGCACACTACAAAGAGTTGTGCATCAGGTAGTCCTTCCTCTAAATTAGTGGGATCCTCACCTGTTTTAATGCGCGACAGATGATCTGGTCCTACATTCAATCATCTTGGCTTCACAATGACTTTGAAATCATATTCCTAAAACAATAGCAGCCATCTGCATATTTTCCCCCCCAACACAGGCTTGTTGACCAAGTACTTTAATGCAGAATGGTTTGTATACATCTTAAAGTGACCACCTACCAAGTAGTGTCTGAACTACTGGAGCCACCATAGCCAAACCTTCGCTCTCTGTCATTGAATAATTCTTCTCAGCCTTAGATAACTTCTTGCTTGCAAACGCGATGGGGTGATCCAACTCTCCCTCACTGGCCTGTGTCAGTACTACTCCCAGTGCAATACATGATGCATCCACATGCACATGAAATTCCTTCTTCCAATCTGGGAAGAATAGGATCAGCGCAGTGACCATATTTTCTTTTAACACATCCAAGTTCTGCATTCTTCATTCCAACAGAATGTCGCATCCTTCTTCAACAATTTTTCCATTGGCATGATAATCTGGGCATAACTCTTGATGGACTTTTGGTAATAACCAGTATGCCCTAGCATTGCACACAGCTGTTTGACACTTCTTATCGCCTCCAAATTGATTATAACCATGATCGTAGTTGGATCCACCATTAATCCTTGTTTGCATACTACATGACCTAGCAAGATTCCAAACGGAACACAAAACAATCTTTTCTTCAAATTTAGCGCAATCTGATACCTCCAGCATGTATCTAACATCAAGCATAGACTAGCTACCAACCAAAACACCGTCCAAACATCAAAGTACACCTCCAAAAAATTGTGAATGAAGTCCTTGAACACCACGATGACTACGTGCGAAAATATCATTGGCGCATTCTTCAGTCCAAAAGGCATTGCAGTATATTGAAACCATCCCCATTTAGTCACAAAGGTAGTCTTACTCCTATCTTTTAGTGTGATCTTGACTTGATGGTACCCCAAGAACCCACTAGTGAATGAATATGCTTCATGTCCTCCTACATTATCCAACACTTCATTGGTGAATGGATTTGGAAAAGGATCATGCACGCAAGCATTATTTAGCTTCTTAAAATCTACACATATCCTTATTTCATCCTTATGCTTCTTGTCCTAAATGACCATAGCACTTACCCAGTCACACTTGTCCACTGGTTCAATGATTCATGCCTCTAACATTTTATCCAACTCCAAACAAACTCTTTCCTTATATTTAGGATTAAGGTGATATGGCCTCTGCTTCATAGGCTTCGCATCTGGATTCAACATTATCCTCATCACCCCTAAATCGCTTATAATCCCTTTTAGGTTTGAAAATTTTGTAGGGAACAAATCCTGGTACTTGCGGAGCAACTCAGCGACCTTATCCACCATAGCATCATCCCAGTAGTCCACTATCTTCGCAAACTATCTTCAGTGGTGCAATGATATCACGATTCTCTATCTGAGACCCCTCGACTTTGTGGTGACCTTCTATATTTGGGATATTAATGTTCCTTAGATCCTCCTCTTCATCTTCAACATTCATATTGTATCACTGCAGCGCATGGCATAGCTGGGTGGTCTAATTTGGTTGAATCAAATCCAAAGGATCCTGCAAGATTTTGAATATCGATGCTTTGACCTCCTGCAATGCTTCATCAATGCACTCGAATCCATCTTCAAAACTGAATGTCATCAGGATTCCCTATTTCAGAATATCCCATTCATCCATGCCATGGTGGAGCTCTGTCTCCAAGTACCAATTCATAGGTATTACATCCAATGTGTGATAGAACAGATGCACCAACTCCAATTGCAGTTATGCTCCATAATCATCGGTCCATCTAGCTAAGTGATCATGTGGATCATTCCTCTGATCATATTTCTCTGTCGATCATACCCTCATCATTCTTCTATATTTGCACCATCCATCGAAATTGTCTTTATGTGTACCCCACCATCTTGCAGGTGTAGCGTGCACCGCCAAGTCCAAGGCTTGGAAGCGATGTTTCTCTGGCATTTCCCTTTCAAATGCATCCATAAATTTATCAATGTCAGTTAAACCATCATAATAAGGTAGACTTCTTACCTCTGACAATACACAACACAACAATTTGGTCATCATGTTACATCATAGCGTAGACACTTAATGCAATCTATTATGCCAGTGTTCTGATTCCTCACCTGAATCTCATGTGTACGAGCTTTTGTGGTCCCATGCAATATTTCCATATGTTGTCAAATTCACACAATCTTGATCTTGCACCATTATCTTATAAATCTGGTCCAAATCATCATTGCTTTCATAATTGTGGACCGGTTCATTATAGCGCGGACCTTTTACAGGGTCCAACAGTACTACCACACAAAGCGATTTTCTTTCAAATGACATCTTCCACTTCTTCAAATTGATTACCCTATTCATGTCGATAGCCCAGTCAATCCCAAGGAGCACAGGGTAGGGATTGCTATCATTGACAATCTCTATTACTTCAAAATCCACCAATGCGCTCACTCCCTCAATATCGACAGTCACTCCCTGTAATCTCCCCTTGGGGATAATCATTTGTTGATTTACCATCCTTAATTGAATAGGAGACCACTGCAGCGCAGGGCTCCCCATCCTCTCCCATGTTTGTTTCAGCAAAACATTCGCATCTGACCCAAGATCCAAAATAACTTGGTCCATTTCATACTCTCCTATTTGCGCAGTGAGCCTCATCTCATGCCCTATTCTTGCCTTATGCTTACCAATTTTCCTGACCACACGTGGTCCCTCCGAAGCATTACCAACACATTTATTTATCAACTCCTGTAATCCCTTTACAGCCTTGCTATCGCATAGCAGCTTCATACAGGTCTCCAAAAAGGTAGTAAGCATGGATGGGTCCATTTGTTCAGACTGCTTATCCTGACTTCCTGAGGTAGAAGCCTCAACAAAGCTTTTCTTTTCTTCCATGAAGGTTTCCTTCGCATGCTCCAAATAAAAGCCAACCTCCTTTTCTAGAGCTTTGTGAACCCATTCACCTTCTTCGGGCTACTTTCCCTTATCTTCGCCAGTTGTCATTCCACTTCGCAACACAATATTCACATTAGGTTCCACTTCACAGGGTTCATCCCTCATCATCTACAGGTTCTGCGTAGGTTGCATCCCCTTTTCACACGTATTAGCTATTAGTACAGGGAATTCTTCTGTTGCGTGGTCAAACTGAGCGCAGTATCAAAACAACAGGTGCGTCGGGTTCGTGCATTCTCATGCATAGTGTCCTAGACCTCCACTATTGTAGCAAATAACTTTCCCCCGACCTCTCACATGTCCTCCTCCTCCTCAGACCCGTCCATGCCCCTGATATCATCCTCGTTGTCCCCCAACACCTTGATCCGAAGGCCGAGTTTTTGTCTGCACTCGATACACAGCTGTTCTCTCCATCATTTATTTAAAACTATTGCAATTCCACTCATCGTGGCCTACTGATTGGCAGAAATTGCAGAAGATTGGTTGTGGTGTTTGTATAAATTTTTGCAACAAGTGGCAATTATCTATTGCATGTTTTCTGGCTACCTGACAGATAGCATTCGACAGTGAGAGCCTTTCACTTGGCCCTATTTGAGCTTTCGGCCTCAGAGGCATTGTCCCTCCTGCAACATATTTCGTGAAGACAGGGCAATGATCTTTATCATGCCCTTGACTCTTACATTTCAAACACCAAACCTCTTCGCGCACCTCTAGCTGAGTCACTCTATCCTTCTTCAGACTTTGGAATTCTAGGCAAAGGTTCTACAAATCTGCGTGAATATGTTGAACTCTTAAAGAAACATCTTGAATTCATGTTTTGTGCAATCCCATCACAATCTCCAAGGCCTCCAATTGGGTCCCAATCTTTTGTTGTGATAAAGAAACCCTCAGATGAGGCAAGGGCGAAGCCACAAACCACTCACAGTGTTACCCATCTGTAAGATTCATGTTAGCTTCGAGGATATTGCACTTCAATCTCTGATGTAACTCCCATAGTGTCTCGCCAGGCTTCATCATGATTTCTTTGAATCCAATGATCGATTTCACTTCATATTTGGGCCTACTAAATCCCTTATTCAGCGTAGTCTGAATGTCCGCCAATGCAGCCATCAGGTTATCAGTGCAGTGCTTAATGTACCATGTTAGCACACATTCTTATAAAGCAGTGACCAACATAGCTTTCTTCATCTGATCATCTGTAATGCCTTGGGCTTCCCACAAAGCCTTCACAACGAACCAAAACTGGTACAGATCCTCATTCCCCAAGCCCTTGAAAATAGGAAATTTTACTGAATTCGCCATAGTGAATGGTGGTAGAGGTGGTGGCGGTGTGGGCGAAGGTGTATGCAGTGGAGGTGAAGATGGAAGTGGTGTGAGTGGATGTGGCATCTGCGAGAACCCTCACCTTATTAATTAGACATTTCTTTGTGGAGAAGCATGTGTTTCTTCTTCGTCGTCACTCAGAGGAGGCTCAATCAGCAAGTTATATTCAAGTCATGTTCCTTTTCTATCCCTGAATAACTTTCCACTTTGCGTAGCTCCAAACATCAAGGTAATTGCATAACTCGCTTTTCACACAAGCGCATTTTAATCCAAGTATTCAAAGACCTTAAATACTTACCTCGCAGTCATTTGAAGAAGCGTTGCTCTGCTTCGTTGTAGCTAACCGAGGTATAGATCATGAACTTTGTAACAAATCCTCCTATGATACAATCAATCCAGTGATCGACAGCGCGTGTGATCTTATCTTCAAAGGCTTCCAATCTCTGCACTAACTTTGGGGTCCACACTATCTAATCATCAAGCCTCCATCTTCCCTAGTCGTTTGCCAATTTAGCGATCCACTCGTATAATTTGATCGGGAAGGAACAAAATAAAATTTCAAGTATCTCAGTGTATAGATACCTATCCAACCACTACTATTTCGTCAATCACGAGTTCCTATTCTCTTGCACCGCGAATTCATGGATCTTTCTATCCAACCAATCTTCAATTTCCTTCTTAGTTGGATTCCAGTGATGCGAAATCACACATCTCTTTATGCAAATCGCGGTCCTGGCAACAGAACCATTTGTTGGCTTAGGGGGTCCTAACCTATGTTTAGCGTTAAGTTTTCCAAACAAATCCCTACCCTACTGGGCCTTTTGGCATCAATCCACGGAGCGTGGACTAAAGTCTCACCTAAAGTAGTATGGGGGGATGCTGGAACCAAGTTTCCACACCCAGAGATGGTTATGATGTCATTTTGTACCCTTTATCTACCTTTGCACAGATTGCTAAGCCCTCAAGGATTACTGATGTAACTTCTTCTTACCAGCCTCTAGACCTTCATAAAGGTCTATGACTGTCTTTCGTGGACTCTAAACTGGCAAATCAACCACTTACGCACCTACGAAATCACTCCTAAGTCTATTATTACCCAAATCGACTTAAGTGTCTGATATCTTTAGCATGAATTAAGATATTCTTCACGTAAACATATATTGTTACTTGCGTTCATATAACAATGTAGGACATATAAATTCATGCATCAATACAACATTAAATCATAAACCCATTATTCATCGTAACAGAAGTAAATGGATAAAACACATATATTTCCAGAACAATCTCTTTACTGATACTTCAAATTTGCTTAAGGACTCAAAACTACCCTGCGCACTCAGCTGCAGGGGTCCACGCACTTAGTTGTAGACTTTACTCTAGGCCTCTACACACACAGCTACAGAGCCTCTCTTCTACTCTAAGACTCTTCACTCTTAGCTCCTATTGACCCATTACGTTCGTCCTCAAAACTTCTATGAACTGCCTTAGACTCTTTAAGACTCTCTTTTTATACAATCCCATGGTCGGCGGACCATGAGTAGGTCTATACAAGCTGACACAACTTACATAAAATAAGGGTAAAGACCCTTTATGAAAATTTACATCTACGTGCTCCACAATCATAACTTGTGGAGACTTTACACTTTACATCACAAAAAATTGGGCTTTCAGCCCCAAAACTTGGGCTTTTGCCTCAAAATTGACCTTAGGGGACCCTGTCCCAACACTAATACAAAGAAGTAAGGCATGTGTCCTCTGGACTACTATAGTGCACAATTCCTCTCTGTGTTCTCTCTTTGTGTCCCTCTCATCTTCTATGCTTATTGATGGAACAAATGCACTAAAAAATAATGGAAACCCTTTTCTTCCTAGTGGTATGGTTATAACACAACCTGAAACCCTACTAGTGGTTAGGTTTTACTGCAACTCTTAAATAGATTTACAATATGGACTCTTCTAAAACCCTATTCGTCATGATCATGTGGCTAGCCTATTTTGCATTATAAATGGGGGTTGATGTGGAATCCTCTTGAATTATGGTGGTCAAAACAGGAAGTTCAACTTCTAAGTGGCATAACTTTTGCATATAGACTTTGATTGAGGTAATTTTTGCAATGTTTCAAATGTCCTTGTGTGTAGAATAGGAAAACAGGATGCAAAAATAAAATGGAAAAATTTTACTACCTAAAAAACTATATTTGATACCTCAAAATGCTCCAAAAGGGTTTTAGACCCCAATCTACCAAACTAGGTCTCATTAGTAAAAATGGTCATGTGAGTTGATTCCTCCACTTGTTCCACTCTAAATTCATCAATATGGATGAAAACAAATATAATGATCCAATATGGATCAATAATATTTTAATACTTCATAAAACACATCTCTTTAACACAACATCAAATTTGAGATCCATCCCTATGTGAAAGAGGTATAATTAAACCTAGGAATACATCGAACTTTGTTTGATAATCCCCTATCTTTCCATTATTGACAAATGTCTCAGAAGCTTTCATGAAGCCAAATAATTATTAATATCTACAAATAAAATGTTAGTAGATAATTTAAACAGATGTTCATTAAGAATATTGTCTTCTATAGGAATAGCTTCACCTTTGTTAGTAATCTTGAAAAGGAAATATGCAACAACATTTTATTTTCCATGTTTGCCAACAATGGTGATATCAAATTATTGCAACAATAATAACTATCTAGTAAATATACTATTATTAATTGGTTTATTTATGAGATGCCACATAAAAAATGATTATTATGTACACATTCAAGATATCTGGTAATATAGTGCCAAAATTTATTAATAGAATATATTATTGCAATAAATTCATTTTCCATCACTATGTTTCTATATGGATTGAATTCTTATTGTTAAAATAAATTCCATAATACTTCCTCTATTATTTCTATCTAGGAACTACTTCAACATCTATGTATGAAGCAATCTCTTAATATATGGAATGGTAATGTCCAATTCAGTCCTCTCAAAACTAGTGCCATAGGCAAAAAAAAAAATATAGCTTCAAAGAAAATTTGAAATTGGTTAGTCCATATGATGTACCCCAATTACATAGTACATGAAAACACCAATTCCTTGGGTGAAGTTAAAGCCTATGATACCATATTTAATAATCAATAAAATAAAAAACAATGCATCAGATACACAATCTCACTAAATTACTAAGAAATGCTAAAATCTATGCAATGCAACCTTATTCGCATACATGATATTAAGGAATAAATACTCAATGAATGCACAATGAAATTAAAATAAATAACAGTCAAAGAACTTATCTTTATTAAAAATTCACTAATTGATTACAGACATTTTGTTCCACCCCACCATAGGATTTGTTGCACATTCACTCTCTGCAACAAGCCATCCGAAAGCTGAAGCTATGATTCCAAATCATACTCTAGCAAAGTATAAATCCATTTACTCCTTTTACCATCTAGATCATCTTGAGTTAATATGTCCTTTATTACAAAATTAGGTACATATGCAACAATGTGTGAATGAATGTCATACACCCTGAAATGTTTAAGAGTTTTCACTAAAGCATAAGCTTTCTTCTCCATGATGTTATATCTAAATTCCGAATTTTTAAGTATTCTACTAAAAAATTAAATAGGTTTCTCATTAGCTTGTTGTCCTTTTTGCAACAATACTCCAACAATTGTGTGTTCTGAATCAAAAGTAAAAACCAGAAAATGCTTTGAAAAATCAAGATTTATGAGGACTGGAGCCTGAGTAAGAGCCTTTTTTGTTTCTTCATATGAATATTTAGCCTCTGCTATCCACTTAATATCATAGTCTTTCCTAAGCATCCTTGTGATGTGTTTCACAAATTCTGCAAACTTAGGAACAAATCTTCTCACGGAATTCACTTTGCCTAAAAACGATTTGAATTCTTTTCTATTTTTGGGCGGACTAGTTTTCTGGATAGCAGAAACCCTAATTGGATCAATTTTGATTCCCTCCTTTGATATAATATGACCCAACAACTTTCCCTTTGTCAAAGCAAAAATACTCTTAGTAGGATTTAGAGAAATACCAAATTTTCTGCATTTTTGAAAGACTCTCTCCAAGTTCTTGAAATGTTCTTCTTTTTTAGAAAACATAGTAATATCATCCAAATATACTACTACAAACCTATTTATCTCATATGCAAATGCAATGTCCATACCTCTCTGAAACGTTTCCCCTGCATTCATAATTCCAAAGGCATTTTTGCATACATAAAGGTTCCCTAGGGTGTGGTAAAGGTTGTCTTCTCTTGATCATCATGATGTACCAATATCTAATTATAACCTCAGACACCATCTAGCATAGACATCCTTTTTAATCCTACAATGTTCTGCAATACATGATCCATTTTGGGAAGTGGATAGCTATCTTTTAATGGGGCCTTATTCAAGTCCCTGAAATCAATCCATATCCTAATTTCCCCATTCTTCTTTCTCACATGCACTAGGTTAGCCAGCGACTTGGAAAACCTTGATGGCACTATGATCTTTGCTTCAAACAAATTTTTGATCTCCTTTTCAATCAATGGCAAAAGAAATGGATTTATCCTTCTCAATTTTTTCTTGAAAGGTTTTTCATTTTCTTTTATTGGTATGGTATGTTGAATAAAATTTGGATCATATATTTTCAAATCAGCATAACTCCATGCAAAAATATCTATGTATTTCTTCATCAAATCTAGATATTTTTTGTTTTTCCTCAAGGGAAAGAAATTTTGATAACTTGACATTCTTTGGATTTTTTGAAGTACCAAGATTATAAGTCTCAACCTCCTCATCATCAGATTTCAGCTTAGGGTTTTTGGCAATATCATTCGGGTCATATAACTTCTCAAGAGGAAACAGTCCCTTTGGAAAGCAATTGTTTTTTAGTTGGACAACTTCAGTATTGGCTTTTGATTCAACAAAAATGTTTTCTTCATCAACTTGAATAGATTCAAATTCTTCTTTAAATTCCAAGAAATTTCTAACGTGTTGATCATTATCAAGTATAGCAGGTCTATGCCTAATTTCAACTTTAGATTTATTGTTGGAATGAATTGGAACTGTAAATAAACTTGTTGAAACAACCAAAGAATTTGCAACAATGTTTTGTTCTCTAGGCTTGATGGTCAAATTTTACTCTTTAAAATTTTCTAGTAATTCAAGAAACAGATTTTTATATGCTCTCATTCTAACATCCTTGGTTTGATAGGTGTTGTTAACTTGTTTCATGACTAATTTAGAATCACCAAAAACAAAAATTTTCTTTGCACCTAAATTCTTCAAGACTTGTAAACCCAAAACCAATGATTTATACTCTACCATATTATTTGTGCAATAGAAATTGAGTTTATAAGAGCAAAACTTACTTTCATCTCACGGGCTAATTATCCATATTCCTGCACCAGCTCCATCTCTTCTTGTAGCACCATCAAAGTTCATGTGCCACCAACCTTTACTATCAATTATTCAACTTGCTGCCCCTTTTCTGCATGCTGACTTTTGTGTTGTTAGTGATTTCATTGAAAACTATAGATGAGCCTAACTCAGTCTGCACTGCATATACTAGGGAGTTTTGAGGTATGTCTTTGTTTCTAACCATATTTTCCATCCTAGGCTCTCTATATAATCTCCTTTGTTCACCAAAAACTGGAATAGTATCATAGGACATGTCCATCTAAATGTTTGCTTTGATTTTGGCAACCCATGATCTTGATAGAAACATGCCAAACTTTGGTGGAATATCAGCCACAATAATATCCATCAATATAGTCTTAGCAAGAATTTGACTTAAAGAAACAACCACATCTTTAATTAGACCTATACATTTCACCCTTTTTGAATCAAATGAAAACAAGTCTTTGTATGGCCTGGTGATGTCTAAACCCAATATTTTTATGATGACCCTAGGCATTAAATTCTGTGATGCCCCTGAATCTAACATAGCATTATGTACTGTCATTTCATGGATGTTTAAACTCACATAAAAAGGCAATACCTCTTCATTATGTTCATCTTCTGCTCTTGGTCCTAGGAACAGAGTAGGATGATCTTCTTTCATATTTAGAATATAGATGATCCAGCTTCAATGTTAAGCATTCTAACAATTTGCTTTCTGTATTCTGTGACTCCTATTATTTCTCCAAGGGGGGCAGCAATCTTAATCTTTGAAATTTCATTCTCTAAGTTAAAAGTTGGTTGTTCCTTCTCAACGTCCTTTGCATGGGTTTCTTTCTTTTGTTTAACAACCTTTGGAGCATCTTTCTTGGGCTGATTTTTATTTCCAACTATAGGAACATTTATGTTTCCTAGATTGTACTTTTTTTTTCCATCTCTACAATAGCATGTTGATAGAATTTTAGGTATTTTGATTGTGGTTCAATTTCATCACCAACTAGGTCATTATAAGACTCGTCATGTTCTTCTTTTGTTAAAAACATTCCTTTCTCATCTTCACCCAGACAATGAATGGTATCTTCTCGGACTTCTGGTGGCATTTCCTCGTCATCTACTAGGTTTTGATGGAACAGAGGCCTAACTTGTTGGTTAGGCTGATTTATCTATTATATTTGCCTCTGTTGGATTTGAACCCTTCTAAAATTTGGATTTCTAACTTGTGTCTCAGGTTGTACAGCAGGAGGATTATTTCCAAGGGCTAGTCTATCCATGAGCCTTTTCATTGTTTTCATTATGGTATGAAATTTATCAGAGGATGTGGAAGGTTGTTCTTCCTCTAACTTTCCTTTAGCCACGTTAGATCTCTTCTTTGCATCCATATTAACTTCCATTTTCATAGCATCATTATGCATGTCAATGAAGGTAGTAGATTCTCTCTCTCTTAATAGGATGGAAAACTCATAATCAAAGGCCTCAGCATAGTTTAGTTGGGTAGCTTCTGGGGGAGGTTTGCTGTGAGAAGGAATGGAATTATAGACTTTATTGAATATTTTTGAAAAATCTTGTACTGATTCATGTCTGACCTTCTTCAAATTATTATATTCAGTTAAGGCTTGTACAGGATTAACTTTACTTCCCCATTTCCTTAAGAAGGCATCATCTAATTCATTCCAATCATGTAAACTTCTAGCGGTTAAAGCTTTAAACCATTTTTTCACCTCACCAATGAAACTATGCACAAACATCCTCATTTTAACATCTTCATACTCTAGCTCTTCTAGGTCTATAAAGTCACTGAACTAATCAACATGTTATTCTGTGGTTATGCCCTCCTCACTTCCAAAATTTTTTATTCTAGTGGAGTACCTTTCAAGTCATGAAGTGTGGCTGGTAAGGCAAGGGGAGCATATCTAGAAGGGCCTGCCATAGCAAATGTAGTAGCAGAAATTCCAACAGGAGGAGTAAAAATGAAACTAGTAGGGGTAGTAATAAAAGATGATGTGCTTGAGGGGACTTGAGTGATAGAGATTTTTGTCTTCGAAGTAAAGGCACTTTTTTTAGGTAAAGGGAAACCAATTTCTTTTCTTGACAAAAGTTCAAAAGGATCAAATTCTTTTATTTTATCTAAATACTCTTGTTCAAGTGACAATTTTGATGCAACGATTTCCCAAAACATATCTTTAACTTCTTTTGAAACCTCAAAAGTAGAATCTAACCCTAGTTTTGGTCAATCATTCTTTGATTTAGATCTAAATAATATAGGCTTATACTCTTCATCAAATTTAATATCTTCACTATCTTGAATACCTCCAGAGGGAAATGATACAGATCTTAAGAGAAATGAAGTACCTGATTTTGATGAGCTAGTATCTTTTCTAAGAATTTTTTCTAGATCATCAAATATTTCTGGTGGATTAAAGTTTGGATTGCTCCTCATATGAATCTTCTTGGATTCCACTTTTAAGTTGAGAGTATCAATGGATTCACCAAGGTATTAATACAACCTCGAACAATCTGATCTCTTACTACCTTCAAGAGTTCATCTTTTGAAATGAAAACATCCAGGATAATATAACTTTCGAAACTACGACAGATGCACCAAAATGTTATCAATAATCTAGAAAGAATTGGGCTGCTTCAACCTTTAACCTAGTGTAACTATTTCAAACCACTTGAATTGGAATTTAGTCATTCCAATCTGAGAGGTCTCTCTCAAATATTATCAAATCTTCTTGAAACTATTGAAAAAGTTAGATCACTAACTCTGTTTTCTTTTTGTGTTTTTGTAGGTGAAGAAAACATGATTAATACTACCAGTGGACATGAAGTAAAACTACAGTGATAGAAAACAACAAAGTTTAATGGAAGTTGAGGCATCTATATCTTTTAATCTGATACAAATGAACACCTATAGTCATACATAGTATATGAAGGAAATTGGAACAACTTAATGAGATTTCCAAGTAATTAAGCTACTATGAGAAATTGGAAACAATACTGACAAAACCATAAAAGCCATGAAATGAATCTCAAGTACATAAACAGAGTAGTTGCAAATTTCTATTAAAGGATCAAGTATTACAAACAGATTAGTTCTGCATATTCTTCATAAACCGTTCTCAATTCGAAAATCTACCTATTTATACAGAAATGTCTCTTTACATATCTTGCCACTTGGACCAAATTCAATTCATAGACCTAGTCCTAATTTTCTTTTAACTAGTAGAGTCCTTTTAGGGATTTTCTGTATTACAATAGTTGGACTCAAGTAGGACTCTACTAGCTTTAAAATCATAACCACTTCTTGTTGATGTAGTTAACCGAAGCCAACTACATGCTAGCTTTGTTGAAGTGCCATTAAATCTTTAAACTACTGATAGACATCAATTTAGTTTCCTTTATGTTGATTGTCTTTATGAGCTGGCTTATTTGTAGATGTGGCTATTTCCTGACCTAGCAGGCTGAAAATAGGACCTTATCATGATGGAAAGGACACCCTTCATCATCTGGAATCCACCTGGAGCTCGGATGTCTGATATCAAAAATCTTCAAAAAGGCAGAAAAACAAAGCTTTTTCATGATTTCGTAGCAAAACAACATTTTTTAGAACTTTCGTAGCAAAATTTCGTAGCGACTTTGAAAAATACTCTTACGCTGCACTTTTCTCCCATCTGTTGGTTCTGAGGTCTTTTTTGATGTTCATGAGTTAAACACAAACCTTGATAACTTCATTTTCTGAACTCTAGACCATCCTTAACCCCCAAGGAATGCTACAACAGTTTTGTAGCAAAAACTCGACTTCTCTATGGGCAGTTGCTACGAAAGTTTGCAAAATTTTGGTTTTTTCAAGTTTTCATGATTCTAATGCCTCCTTATGACTTCTAATACCATGCTGACTATACATATGGTTGAGTTAACTGAAATAAGTATAGCAAAGACAAAAATAGGAGAATTTTCCATATCATGGAGTCCCACTTACTTCAGCAACCATCTTGAGGTTTTTCTTCTTGAGTTCATCCTAGATCATCTCAATCTAAGTTTCTAGTGTTGTAACTTGTCCTTGTAGGCTTTTTCTATCTTCTTGCAACTAGTTATTTCTCTTATACATGTGTTCCAACATTCCGTGTAAAGGCAGAGTCCTTTTAATCATCTTTTTAGACTTATCTAAAATCTCATCACAAAAGTCTATTTGCTTCAACACTTCATCTTGGTATGCATCAAACTCTAGCTTGGTCTTGATTACTTCTTGACTAGCCTCCCCTAACTACTCTTATAATATTTCTATTTCACTATTTTCTTGAACAATCTCCTTGCCCTTCTTTTGCTATAATGGTTTCCTAGATAACTTTGTTTTTCTCAATGGTGCTTCAGGTACCTTCTCCACTTGTTGCATTGATATTTTGACAGGTTTCCTTGGTCTGAAAATAAAACCCTGCTTTTCTTAAGAAATATCCAATTTATTTTCTCTCTTGTTTTTCTTCTTTTCTCCAATTATGATCACTTCTACAGGCTACTCATCTGGGCTTTCTTCAATGTCTATGGATTCTAGAATATCATCCAATCTTCACGTCTTTGCACTCTTTTGTTGTTCTTTCTTTTGTCTTCTGGTAATTCTCCTCTTAGCACTAGTACAAGCCTCAATTATAGGTTGTTGCTCTGCCATTGACTGTTGTTCTACTCTAGGCTATTATTCTGTTGTAGGTTGTTGTTCAGCTCTAGGTGTTACAGATTTGGATTTTGGAGTTTTTCTGGAGGGGGTAGTAGCATCTAGTTCATATCCACTCAGGAATAAAAACATAAGCCAAACACTATTCAATTTATTCATCTCTTCAACTACCAACAATTTTATAAGACCGTGATGAAAAACAGAGGTACTACTTGCATCTAGTTTAGCTTGCACCTTGTTAGCCATCTTCCCTAAACTTATAAAGAGGTAAAAAGGAATGTCTAACAGTTGTTTACCTATGAAGTGAAGCAGCAACCTCAAGTGATTTTGGTAGACCATATGAAACCTTCCCTCACATGTAAAATAATTCTGAATAATCGTTAACAAATTGGAATAATGTTCTTTGAGATAGGTTCTAGGAATGCCCACTGTTATATCAATCCCTTGATTTTCATCTTTCAAAAATTCATCACAATTCTGCAGCTGGAACTTCTAAACTTTAAACCATGTTTCCCCTAACCTTGGGATTTCAATAGCATGAGCAACGGTGTCTGGAGATACATTCAAGCTCGGAATCCCCACCTTCGTGCCAACTCCTGTAAAATTGAGAGCGAAATCCTTGGTGATATGTGCATGAAAACCTTGCAACTTTTGACAGAATCAAAGACACCCCACATTGGCAAATGATTGTATGAAAGTGAGGTATTCCTCAAGTAGCTTCATGTCTGTTGGCTCATAACGTACCACAGCCCATCCTTTGTAGTGTTTCCTAGTGGCCATGCTTGCTAACACGTTGAGAGTTGCTTGTAAGATGCTTCCTTTTCACCTGCAACCAAGCTTAGAACACCTAGACCTCACCTAAACCACGATTAAACCTGTTTTGATAGCTCAAACCCTAATCTATGACAACACTTGTGCACTTTTTGATGAGATCATATGGTATAAAGGGCAAGGGAGAGGTAAAATTGATTTAAAATGGTGTGGAGGACACGGGGATCAAAAGGCATAACATTTTAGTACCTTCGGCACAATGAATAATGATTTTCAACAAAATCATTACACAGCCACAAACTCTCATTGCAAGACAAGTGTCGAAGAAGATCGTTTTGCTACAGAAGTGTCAAGAACTTTCGTAGCAAATTATAGGCTTGCGTAACTGTGTTTGCTATGAAAGTCTGTAAAAGTGTCAAACCTCAAAAATATGAAATGATGAATTCGAAAATGGACGGAGTGGTGACCCTTTTTGTTATGATGACCTTTTTAAAAACTGAATGGACCCTCTTATAGGTATGACATGAACCTAGAAAAACAAAGCCTATCTATAATGACCAAATCAAACTAAAAAAATATATATTTAGGATTGTCATAGATAACATTGACTCCAATGGGGATGTTGCCTCACATTGGTGCAGCAAAGAACCAATAGACCAGTAGCCTTATTGAAAACTGAAAATGATGACATAATCTAAAAGTTTATATGGCCTTCACTTCAGGCTCAAACTTGTTAAATAAATCATCCACACCTGCAAATAACAAAGTAAAAATTGAGTATATACAATGGTGTTTCTTCCAGCTATAGATCAGAAGACATAATGTTTGAGAAACCTTCCATTGATAGGTCCTCCTACATATAGTTGACCATCCAACTCTTGCAATATAAATGCATTATTTCCATGATAGGTTGAAATCTTATATGTCCCCTTCTAGAGATTCTCAAACTTGTCATGTTTCCTTTTATCTTCAATCTTAGCCTCCCTCTTCAAAACTACATCTTGAGGACTGAAATTTTCTTCTTTGGTCTTTTTGTCAAAAGTATTTTTAATTCTATTATGAAATTGCTGAAGATTGCTATAGACTTCTTCTCTTTTTTCCTGTAGATAGATTAGTTGGTTGATCCTCCTTTGGATAGCAATCAATTCTTCTTCTAGTCCCTGAAACAGTTTCATCACTAGAACTCCAAGAGAACTATGAAAAATAGCTTCAATTCCATAAAATAACTCATAAGGAGAAACTCCTATAGATCATTTTGTACAAAGTGTCATCCCATAGATCAAATTTAAGCTTTAAATGCCATGACCTTTTATTTTCCTGCAAAATCTTCTTAATGATTCTTACTAAGCTTTTGTTTAATGATTCATCTAAGCCATTAACTTGGGGGTAATAAGTTGTAGAATGGCCAACAGTGATATTATACTAGTTACAAAAGCTTACCAACATTTTTTATTTTAAAGCTTGGGCATTATCAGTGATGATCTTCATTGGGCAGCGAAATCTTGACATGATGTTATTTTCCATAAATGGAATAATGACTACATTTGTAGCTTGCCTTGTGGGAATAGCTTCAATCCACTTTGTGAAGTAATCAGTGGCGGTTAGGATCCACCGATGTTGGCATGAAGATGTAGGATGTATTTCATCAATAAAATATAACCCCCACTACTGCAAAGGGGCTTCAACAAAAATGGGCTTCAAAGGCAATGAGAGTAACTTCCTTTTTCCTTCAAATATTTGACATTCATGACAAGAAGTGACCTTTCTGCACACATATTTTAACATTGAAGGCCAATAAAATCTTGCTCTAAGAATCTTATTCGTTGTTTCTCTCCAGTAATGATGTCCTCCACAATCACCTTTATGAAACTCTTCAGTCACCTTTTCAACTTCATCTTCCAATATACAATTAAGAAGTATTCCACCTAATTCTTTCCAATACAAGCATTTATTCAAGATACAATATCTTACTGACTTCAGCTTGACAAATCTAGATTTTGACCTTGTTAGATCAGGAAGATATCTATAATTTTGTAGTACAAAAGTAACATCTTTATACCAGTCTGAAATTGTAAACCTTTCTTCAACAGGGATCAGCTCTTCATCTTCAATTACATCTGAATTTTCAGCTACAAAATTGATATCTAGACAGTCAAAATTTGATTGAGTCATCAATTTTGCCAAACCTTGTCATTTTACTAATTTTGTAGGCTTGATTTCAAAATTATACTCTAGCAAAGTAGCAATCCATTTACTCCTTTCACCATCTGGATCAGCTTGATTTAGTATGTCCTTTATTACAACATTACGTACATATGCAACAATGTGTGAATGAATGATACACACCCTGAAATCTTTAAAGCTTTCACTAAAGCATAAGCTTTCTTCTCCATGATGTTATCTTTAAATTCGGAATTTCCAAGTGTTCTATTGAAAAATGAAATAGGTTGCTCATTATCTTGTTGTCCTTCCCACAACAATACTCCAAAAATTTTGTGTTCTAAAGCAAAAGTAAAAACCAGAAAATGCTTTGGAAAAACAAGATTTATGAGGACTGGAGCTTGAGTAAGAGCCTTTTTTATTTCTTCAAATGAATATTTAGCCTATGTTACCCACTTAATATCACAGTCTTTTCTAAGCATCGTTGTGATGTGTTTCACAATTTCTGCAAAGTTAGGAACAAATCTTCTCACAAAATTCACTTTGCTTAAAAAAGATTGGATTTCTTTTCTATTTATGGGTAGACCAATTTTCTGGATAGTAGAAACCCTACTTGGATCAATTTTGATTCCCTCCTTTGATCAAATACGACCCAACAACTTTCCCTTTGTCAAAGCAAAAATACTCTTAGTAGGATTTAAAGAAACACCAAATTTTCTTGCATTTTTGAAAGACTCTCTCCAAGTGATTGAAATGTTCTTCTTCTTTTTTAGAAAACACAGTAATATCATCCAAATATACTACTACAGACCTGTTTATCTCATCTGTAAATGCAATCTCCATACCTCTCTGAAAAGTTTCCCCTATATTCATAAGTCCTAAAGGCATTTTTGCATACATAAAGGTTCGCTAGGGTGTGGTAAATGTTGTCTTCTCTTGATCATCATGATGTACCAATATCTGATTATAGCCTGAGAAACCATCTAGTATAGACATCCTTTGTAATCCTACAATGTTCTGCAATACATGATCCATTTTGAGAAGTGGACATTTATTTTTTAATGAGGCCTTATTCAAGTTCCTGAAATCAATCCATATCCTAATTTCCCCATTCTTCTTTCTCACACGCACTAGGTTAGCCAGCCACTTGGAAAACCTTAATGGCACTATGATATATGCTTCAAACAACTTTTTGATCTCCTTTTCAATCAATGGCAAAAGAAATGGATTTATCTTTTTCATTTTTTTCTTGAAAGGTTTTTCATTTTCTTTTATTGGTATGGTATGTTGAATAAAATTTGGATCATATATTTTCAAATCAGCATAACTCCATGCAAATATATCTATGTATTTCTTCATCAAATCTAGATATTTTTTGTTTTTCCTCAAGGAAAAGAAATTTGGATAACTTGACATTCTTTGGATTTTCTGAAGTACCAAGATTATAAGTCTCAACCTCCTTCGCATCAGATTTCATCTTAGGGTTTTTGACAATATCATTCTGGTCAAATAACTTCTCAAGAGGAAATGGTCCCTTTGGAATGCAATTTTTTTTTAGCTGGACAACTTCGGTATTGGCTTTTGATTCAGCAAAAATGTTTTGCTGGTCAACTTGAATAGATTCAATTCTTCTTTCAATTCCAAGAAATTTCTGACTTGTTGATCATTATCAAACACTTGCCAGTTTATTATGGTATTAGGTATAGCAGGTCTATGCCTAATTTCAACTTCATATTTATTATTGGAATTGTAAATAAAATTGTTGAAACAGCCAAAGTATCTGTAAAAGTGTTCTGTTCTCTAGGCTTGATGGTCAAATTTTACTCTTCAAAATTTTCTAGTAATTCAAGAAACAGATTTATGTACGTTCTCATTCTAACATCCTTGGTTTGATAGGTGTTGTTAACTTGTTTGATGACTAATTCAGAATCAACAAAAACAAAGATTTTCTTTGCACCTAAATTCTTCAATACTTCTAAACCCAAAACTAATGCTTTATACTCTACCATATTATTTATGCAATAGAAATTGAGTTTATAAGAGAAAAACTTACTTTCATCTCCCGGGCTAATTATCCATATGCCTGCACCAAATCCATCGCTTCTTGCAGCACCATCACAGTTCATGTGCCACCAACCTTTCCTATCAATTTCTTCAACTTGTTGCCCCTTTTCTACATGCTCACTTTCTGTGTTGTTAGTGATTTCATTGAAGACTATAGATGAGCCTAATTCAGTCTCCACTACATATACTGGGAAGTTTTGAGTTTTGTCTTTGCTACTAACCATATATTCCATCCTAGACTCTTTGTATAATCTCCTTTGTTCACTAAAAACTGGAATAGTAGCCTAGGACATGTCCATCTAAATGGTTCCTTTTACTTTGGAAACCCATGATCTTAATAGCAATATGCCAAACTTTTGTGGAATATCAGCCACAATAATATCCATCAATATATTCTTAGAAGGAAATTGACTTAAATCAACAACCACATCTTTGATTAGACCTATACATTTCACCCTTTTTTAATCAAATGAAAACAATTCTTTGTATGCCCTGGTTATGTCTAAACCCAATCTTTTCATGATGACCTTAGGCATTAAATTGTGTGATGCCCCTAAATCTAACATAGCATTATGTATTGTTATGTCATGGATGTTTAAACTCACATAGAAAGGTAGAACCTCTTCATTTTGTTCATCTTCTGCTCTTGGTCCTAGGAACACAGTAGGATGATATTCTTGCACATTTAGAATATAAGATGATCGAGCTTCAGTGTTAAGCATTCTAACAATTTTCTTTATGTATTCTGTGACTCTTATTATTTCTCCAAAGGGGCCAACAATCATAATATTTGATATCTCATTCTCTAAGTTAAAATTTGGTTGTGTCTTCTCAACTTCCTTTGCAGGGGTTTCTTTCTTTTGTTCCGCAACCTTTGGGGCATATTTATTGGGCTGATTTTTATTTGAAACAATAGGAACATTTGTGTTTCTTAGATTATACTATTTTTCCATCTCTACAATAGCATGTTGATAGCCGTCTAGGTATTTTGTTTGTGGTTCAGTTTCATCACCAGCTAGGTCATTATAAGACTCATCATGTTCTTCTTTTGTTAAAAACATTCCCTTCTCATCTTCATCCAGACAATGAATGGTATCTTCTCGTACTTCTGGTGGAATTTCTTCGTCATCTACTAGGTTTTGATGGAATAGAGGCCTAACTTGTTGGTTAGGTTGATTACTCTATTCTCTTTGCCTCTGTTGGATTTGAACCCTTCTGAAATTTGGATTTCTAACTTGTGTCTCGGTTTGTGTAGCAGGAGGATTATTTCGAAGGGTTAGTCTATCCATGAGCCTTTTCATTGTTTTCATATGGTATCAAATTTAAAATCAGGATGTGGAAGGTTGTTTTTCCTTCGTTGTCTTTCCTTTAGCCACTTTAGATCTCTTTGTTGTAGCCATATTAACTTCCACTTTCACATCATCAACCTGCATGTCAGCTAAGGTAGCAGATTCTCTCTCTCTTAATAGGATGGAAAACTCATAATTAAAGGCCTCAGCATTGTTTAATTAGGTATCTTCTGGAGGAGGTTTGATGTGAGCAGGAATGGAATTATAGAGTTTATTGAATCTTTTTGAAAAATCTTGTGCTGATCCATGTCTGGCCTTCTTCAAATTATTATATTCAATTAAGGCTTGTACAGGATTAACTTTACTTCCCCATTTCCTTAAGAAGGCATCTTCTAATTCATTCCAATCATGTAAACTCATAGGGGTTAAAGCTTTGAACCATTTTTTAACCTCACCAATGAAACTATGCACAAACATCCTCATTTTTACACTTCATAGTCTACCTCTTCAAGGTCTATAAATTCATTGAACTTATCAACATGTTGTTCTACAGTTATCCCCTCCGCACTTCCAAAAAAATTTAATCTAGTTGAGTACCCTTGAGGTAAGTCATGAAGTGTGACTAGTAAGGCAACGGGAACATATCGAGCATGGCCTGCCATAACAAAAGTACTATCAGAAATTCCAACATGAGGAGTAAAAATGAAACTAGTAGTGTTATAGACATATTTGGGCACTGCAACCCCAATCTCATATGTCCATAAACCAAGGGCTTCTAAGCCCCTAAAAGTGTCGTTTCATACCCTAAAGGAACAAGGTCAGCTGATTACATCATCTCCCAGAAGTACTCCCTGAAAAACTACTCATAACTAGTCAAAACTGGACCATACAGACTGCTCTGTGCTAAGGGTGCGATGCATCTCACCTACTACATGCAGAAAGTGTGATGGATACTGAAAAACCTTCTGTAGGGTGCGATGAGCGAGAGCAGACAAATGGCAGAGACAGTTGGCTAGGTGGAAACCCAGAGAATCTTCTAGAAACTGCTCAGATGACACTTGCCTCTCTGAATTCGCCCAGGGATGAGTAAGAGATCATGAAATCTCCAAGTGGAACCAAGAACTATTAGAGAAATGACACTAATAAAAATCCCAGAAGCTGACTCACCCCCCTGCAAATATCTATATATGGATCCCT
>APFE030095722.1:193553-226882 GCA_000404065.3 Pinus taeda | reverse complement strand
CAAGCAAGGAGCCAAGCGAAAGACTGAGGTTGGGACTCTCTGCTTCTCTCTCATCTATTTCTCATAAAGGAAAACACAAGTGACTTTAGTTTGTTTGTTTCTAAGATAGCTACCCGTCTTAGTGGGACTAGTAGCTCTGAATGGACACTAGTTTTCTCTATAACAAAATGGTGACTCCACTGGGGAGCGAATAGCTTGTTTGCTTGTTTCTATTTGTTTGCTTTATAAACTACAGACAGTGTGAAGTTAAGCTAGCTAGTCTTCGAACTGCTTTTGCTATGCAACTACAAAGTAGATCAACAATGCTTTATTCAATATCCAGGTTAGTTTATGAACTGAACATCTGACTTGCAAACATCCTAAGTTCCCTGGTGGTAGCTCAAGTAACCTCATTAGATCAGCCCCTATGCATTGTGTTTACTGCCTATCATTAGCTCAGCCTAAATCTCTGGATTAAGCTGCAAACTGTCAACAAAAACCAAGCCCAATCTCGTCCCTGGACCATCACACTGTCTCTCATTGGTAGTCTAGATTCATCGCACCTCCCGTGTGCTACAGGTGAGATGCATCCCTGTTTCCCTATGTTACAGGTGCGATGATTAGGTAAGACTGTTTATGCCTCTAGATTTTGGTTTTCTCTTTATTGTCTTCAGCTTTATTCAGTAGTTTTGTTGTCTATGATCAGTATATCATTGTTGAAACTCCCTTCCTTTGCATTATTCAGCCTCCATTGTTCAAAGAATTGTGAATGTTTTTATGTATTTTTCACCATTTACAGTTCTCCTTTGCAAACAGTAGCTTAATCGAACTGTCATCTTTTGATTTGAAAGTGTCGCAAGTATCATTTTTAGTCAAAGAAAAGAATCTTCCTCTTTTTGATAGTCGATTACACTTTTCCCATTGTATTTGATTTGAATTAATAGTATTTCAAGTGTGGAAAGAAGTTTTCAATTCGAAATCGCAAAGTGTCGTCTTAGTCTTCCTTTCATTTTTTGAAAACAAAATTGTTAGTACTGTCGCTTTGAAAGAAAATAGTTCAGATCTATACTTAGCATTCTTTTTGTCGTTCACACATTAAGAAAGAGGAAAACAAATACATTCATGTGCATTTGCATTTAGACTACTTGTGGAAATTGATTTAGGAAACTGCATCTTAGTGTGTGCTCTCTGCTCTATATTGAAAGAATCTTGCTTCTCTTTCCTTAGTAGCTAGGATTTTCATTGCAAAAAGAAAATAAACGACTGTTTATCATCTTAGATTGCATATTTAGGAATTGTATATCTACATCACGTGGTGAACCTTTAAGGAAAACTTCTTAAGAAAGATCAACTGTAAAATAAATTTCAATGAACATAAAAACACTTTGGAACCTAACGCACAACATTTAGAAGTCTAGGCTAGAGACATATTCCAGCGTCATAAAGCCTGGTAACTATTGCTTTCATCGTAGGTTGGGTGATTCCTCCTCTTTGAGACGACAAGTGTCAGTACAGATTTGTGCTCTCATGTACCATCGAGTATATATGGAGAGACCACAATAGGCTATATCCTTTATCCTTAGGAAGCCGTGTCTACTCCCCTATTGATTGCAATGCAATGAACACAACATTCGGGAAGATTGACTGCCATACCGTAAAAAGTATTCTGCAGTTTTGCAATTGGTTTGGTAATCCCTCTATCTAGATTTCCAGAGTAGTCACTTTCATTCCTTTTCAGACTCCTTAAAAGAAAAGGTCCATCTGAGCACTTGTCACTTCAGACTCATTAAAAATTGAAGGTGACTAGAGTCATCTTTAGCTTTTTCTCGACTCTTAAAAATTGAAAAAGCAAGTTGTGTCAAAGCGTCCTAAAATTCATTTGATTTGGAATCACATTTTCCCCTTTGTTATTTTGATTTGATCAATTAATCTGCAATCATGGAAGAAATTCAATCAAAACCCCATTGTTCACGGAGACTAACAATTCAACCATATTTGACTCTGGAAACAAAACCATTCCGGGCCAAGAGATCTCGTTTAACTGGGTCGAAGTCTCCTAGTTTATCCAAAACTTGTGTTTCAATATCCTCAGAGACTCCGGTTACTCCAACTATTTCTGGTATCCATGCCTCTACAAAAGAAGTTCTGCAGCTACAAGAGGACACTAGAACTGATCCTAGTGTAGCGGCAAACACTTCTATTTCTGAACCAGCTCTATCTAGGGTTGATTCGGAAGGTGTTACCCCTCCAGCATCTGTCGCTGTAGAGTCTATACCTTCTTCGGCACCAGAAATATTTTACTGACCTGACGGTCTACCTATTCCACCTAGGTTGATTGCTACAGAAGAGATTGTGGAGGATCTTCCATCTAGTACTCCATTGCATTTTGGAACTGGGATCCACCTATATCCTTCTACTACAGAAGTTAGTCACCCTTCATCGCAAGTTCCTATAGAATCGCTAGGAAATATTTTGGATAGACTTGATATGTTTGAACAACCATCGACATCTAGGAATGTGTCATCCGATACAGTAGCAGCAGAACCTCCTGCCGCCACTCCGACAATGTTCGCTAGTGTACCATCTATCCCAACTAGTTCTCAACCACTAGATGGAATGCACCCAGGGACTGTTTCGACAGTATGGTATGTTCCTGTTTGTTCATCCGGAACCTTATCTGGAATTCCTTATGTTGACTCTCAATAAATTGATCCTTCGTAACAGTGTTAATTTGGGCAGTCCAGTCTCCAAAGGCCAATTTTCCCTTTAAACACTGGATTGCCGCCATATGCGGGGTAGTATGACTTTTCATTATTTCCTCTAGGAGAACAACCATATGAGAGTTCACAACAGAATTCGGGTCAGGCTGGAACCACATCTAGTGGTTGGATACCAATACTACCTCAACAACCAAGAATTGTATATTCTATACAACCAAATCAACCTGTGTCGAATATTCCCACTACACCAGCTATTGTGACAGTGTCACAAGTACAAGCATTGTCTGTTGTATGTCAACCTCCAGTCTCTCGGGTCGTAATACAACAGTCTCTTGTCTCCACGACTCAATCATAGCCGCCGATTAGTGGTTCCTTAACTTAAGCGACTCAGGCTCAAACGAGTACCATAACCCCTCATCTTGGTCAAACATCCAGTATTGGGCAACAGAAAATGGTCTCACAACCATGGCTGGTGCAATATCAACAACCACAATTCCAGCAAGCTTACCGAGGACCTGAGCAACAAAGCTTTGCAGGTAATGGGCAGATGTATATTCAAAACGGTTACCAACAATCATATCATAATGGTTATGCTCATCAACCTTATCAAAGTTATCAACATTAAATCCATTATGTTGGTATGCAAAGACCCATAGCTCAGGTGATCCCATCTTATCCTGGGTATGCTTCACCAAACCTTAATCAACAGTTGCCTTTCGTAGCAACTTTAGAACTACCAAATCTGAATCGGTTAACAAATGATCCAATTGATTATGCCCCTTATTAGCCAGAAATTCCTCATAAACTTCCGTCAGATATCCCTAAATTCAATGGAAATCCGGGTGAAGATCCATCGAATCATGTGATGACCTTTCATCTATGGTGTTCATCCAACACTCTCAATGATAATTCGATTAGACTTTGCCTTTTTCAACGAACGTTAACTGGTCCGGCAGCAAAATGGTACATCGAATTGCCTAGAGCTTCATTCAATAACTTCAGCACCCTCACCACCACCTTTTTAACCCATTTTCAGTTACCAATAAGGTACGAAACAAGAACAGAGCTTCTTACCAATTTTAATTAGACGATAGCCACTCACTTATCTAATCATATTCATGAGTGGTGGCGTCATCGTCGAATGGTAAAAACATATGTTCCTAATCTGTTGTTAGATGAATGGTTTATTAAGTCACTGTTACCCTCTATTACAGAAGATGTGGCCAAGGGAGGAGTTGTCACTGAAGAGAAAGTCATTGCTCGTGCGCAATATCTAGACTTGATCTATACTCAGTCTGGCACGCTCTATGACAAAATCCCTGATGCTCCTAGACTAGAGCTTTCCGTTCCTCCTCCTCCTAAATCAAACAAAGACTCTCATGTTGGCAATGGCATGATAGGTACAACCGGCACAAAAACTGCAAAGGCTACATCTAACAAAGCCCGTATGGTTTCTGGTCAAAATGCAAATGAAGAACTTCTTGCCTCGAAGGTTAATGCCATGTCGACTGACAAAGGCAAAGAACCGAAGCAACCAGGGGGCAAGAAGAAAGGCAAAAGCAAAAAGAAGAAACAGAATGATTCGTCTACTGAAAAATCTTTTGCAAACCCTTATGGGCAAAGGTAACCTCCTTCGGGATGTCACATATGCGATGAGGATCATTGGACAAAAGATTGTCCACATAAAGCTGAGATTAAGAAATTCTTCAAGAACTCAAAAACCTCAACAATATTGACTGATCCATTTCCAAACCCAGAAACCAATCTAGTTGCTAGCGACAATGCTTCCCCATCCCAAGTGCTTATGTTGTCCATTTCGAAACAAAATGATGCTTTGATATCGACAAGGAATAAAGATTATGGGAATCCATAGCTGTCGAACAACAAGGCTACTGATCAACCTAGTAGTTCGACAACAATTTCAACCAAAGTTGTGCCACCCATCATTCCTGAGCTAACGATAAAGCCGCCAAAGGGAGTAGTACACAAATCGACATTTAATCCTCATGCCAGAGCAGCACATAATTATAATATAGTGGAAGATCTGGCCCAATCGCCATCCGCTATGTCAACACTTGAAGTACTGCAAAATTGCCCCTCCCAAAAGCAGGCTCTATTATTAGCAATAGGTGGGATTGACCTAGCGGATTCCAATCTTGTGGCCTTTAATCATAAAGGATATGAACCCCAGTTACCAGCTCAACTCGCTTTCCTCATCCAAGTGAAAGCCCCCAACAAAACTATTCACCGAACAATTATTGATAAGGGG
This sequence comes from Pinus taeda, assembly GCA_000404065.3. Taxonomy (NCBI): domain Eukaryota; kingdom Viridiplantae; phylum Streptophyta; class Pinopsida; order Pinales; family Pinaceae; genus Pinus; species Pinus taeda. The sequence continues at coordinate 221,914 of APFE030095722.1, read as the reverse complement.
GCATCTACATGTATTATGTCAATGAGTTGCTGGAAAACATTAGGCTCACCACCCTTGTCACGATCGTCAACGGCATTAAAAGCATTTGATGGATGGACATACACCCAATACGGGATTTTAAGTAACTTGCAAGTTTAACTAGGGGGCAAAACAGTAGAAATTGATGTTGAAGTTATCGATGGAAACCTTGATTACAACATCCTACTGGGAAGGCCTTGGATTTATGCTATGGTTGTTGTTGTGTCAACATACTTTAGAAATATTGCATTTCCTTTTCAAGGAGGAATTACAATCATTGACCAACAAACCTTCCTCCCCAACAGTTCACAGTTACGGGAAGCATCCCCATGATCCATGGAAGCTCTCAATCGCTTCAAAATATCGGAGTAGGCTTCCTAAAAGACCCTACATTGATGGGTACTTTTGCTCTACCGCCTCCGAGTAATCAAGTGGAAGCAGCCATGGTGGAGACCTGCAATATGGTATCTTCTATATCCATAAAGATTCAAAAGATTCCCGAACATGATGTTAGCATGGATTATCAACAGGTATTTCCTCCAAGCCCAATAGAAATATTATAGCAATCAATTTTCTTAGCCTGGGCAGCAAACCCAACCCAATGCTCATCGAGTGTTTTGTTAGATAGGTCTAAATAACATGGCACCTCTTCAGATGCTTGGTCACATGTACATTCTACAGACAAAGGGATCATTCAATCAATGATGATAGGAGAGGCACCATGGGAAGATTACCACCATCGTTCCCATCTTCCGAATTACCACGAAGATTGTTCCAATGACCTTGATCATCCTTTAGTTTTTTATTTTCTATCAAATACTGTAAATACGGTGGATTCCGACCGAAATCTGTCCAATATCGAAGAAACTATCGCCATAAATATCTCGACCAAGCCAGATGTTCTAGAAAATATTCATGTCGACAAATATTGTTCTTCTTCAGAACTGGAAATATATTGCGCTCTCTTTTGCGAGTTCAGAGATGTCTTTGCATGGTCATATGAAGAAATTCTAGGCATTGACTCGAGCATAGTTGAACACGAAATTAAGATGTATCCAAATGTCAAACCAGTATGACAACAACTTTGGCAGGTGCACCCGAAGAAAGCCACTGCCATCAAGGCAGAAGTTGAAAAAATTTTACATGCTGGTTTCATTTACCCGGTTCCTCTAACTGATTGGGTATCGAATATTGTTCCTGTGATGAAAAAGCAAGGAACGATTAGAGTGTGCATCAATTACAGGGATGTAAACCAAGCTTATCCGAAGGACAAGTATCCTACACCCTTCATCGACCAAATAATTGATGAATGCACCGGATGCGAAATATTTTCGTTTATGGATGGATTTTCCGCCTATAATCAAATAAATATCTACCCACAGGACCAGTCAAAGACTGCATTTATCTATCTATGGGGCACTTCGTGTACCACAAATTACCTTTTGGTTTAAAGAATGCAGGGGAAACTTTTCAGAGGACTATGAATTATGCCTTCCATGACATCAAGAACATCGTTCAACCATACCTCGATGATCTTCTGGCTCATTCTCGAAAGCGAACTGATCACCCACAGCATTTGAGAACTATATTTCTACATTGTCGATACTACAAGATACAAGTCAATCCGCACAAATGTGTGTTTTTTGTCGGTTCTGGTCATTTACTTGGTTTTGTGGTTTCAAAGGACGGGATTCGTCTCGACCCATGTAAGGTTCAGGCAATCATCGATATGCCTCCACCTTCAAATTTTCTTTAGATTCAGAAGCTCCAAGGGAAATAATACTTTCTAAGGAGGTTCATTCCAAATTATGCCAAACTTGCTAAAGGTTATACGTGTCTTTTGAAAAAAGAAGTGCCCTTCAATTGGGATCAGGTTGCGCAAGATTCCTTTGATGCTCTAAAGGAATCCCTAATAAAAGCATCATTAATGTACGCTCCTGACTATCAAAAGGACTTTAACCTGTATCTAGTTGCAACAAATACCACCATTGTGGTTTTAGTACAAGAAGGCAATGGAATCGAACATCTAGTCTATTATTTAAGTCGAAACTTAAATGATACACAAAGAAAGTACTCCTATGTTGAAAAGCTGGCTCTTGCAGCTGTTCAAGCAGTACAGAGATTTCAACACTATATCCTCTTTCGCAAAACTACCATTTTGTCAGATTGCAACCCAATGACTTACATCCTGTCACAGCAGTTACTTGGGGGCAAATATTCAAAATGGATAGCCATTTTGCAAGAGTTTGATCTGGAATTCCTAAAATCCAAATCAAAGAAATCTCTAGTTTTCGCGAAGTTACTATGCGACTTCTCATCATCGTCCAATGATTCAACATCCAGAGCATCAATCGTGGATGAATCTTTGTTTCTGATATCATCAAGCGATCTGTGGTATGGAGATATAATCATCTATCTCCAAACCCAAACATATAGGCCTAATACCTCTCGCTCAGAAAAACGACTTACTCGATACCAAGTAAAAGACTGCATGATCATCGGTGATACACTTTACCGTCGTGGTATCAATACAGTTCTGCGAAGCTGCCTCACCCATGAGGAGGCTGAAAAAGTCCTAAATGATTGTCATTTAGGTGCATCTAGGGGGCATCAATCTGGTTACGCCACGGCACAAAATATTTTACGAGTAGGGTACTTCTGGCCAACAGTGTTCAAAGATTGCATAACCGCAGTCAGAAGTTGCCATGCTTGTCAAATCTTCGACCGTAAAACCAAAATACCACCCGCACCTCTGCATCCAATAGTTTCTGTTGGGCCATTCACCAAATGGGGCATAGATTTCATGACATGTAACCCCACCTCGTCCGGGGGGCACGGGTATATCATAGTCGCAGTTGACTATTTTACGAAATGGGTCAAGGCGATGCCTACATTAAACAACAGCGGCGAAACGGTTGCCCTTTTCTTTTTCAATCATGTAGTATCTAGATTCGGTGTTCCACAAGCTATAGTCACAGACCATGGATCGCATTTATACAATCACATGATGGTTGAATTGGCTGCCAAATTAGGACTATCCCACGAAAGCTCTACTCCATATTATCCACAAGATAATGGGCAAGTTGAAGCGATCAACAAAGTCATAAAACGCATGCTGCAAAGGATGATTGGAGTCCATAAATGGAGTTGGCACCTAATCCTGTACTCAGCCTTGTGGGCATATCGTACATCAGTGAGAAATGCAACCGGATTTACACCCTTTCAGCTGGTGTATGGCCTGGAAGCGGTCTTACTAGTTCAGTGTGAAATTTCATCTCTCAAGCTCGCAATCGACCTTCTCCCCGGGACTTCAGAGGAAGAGGCTCATTTCTTCGAATTAATCCAACTGGATGAAACCCATCGTGACACCGCCTTGGCTAACGAAGCACATAAGAAACAAGTCAAGGTGCAGTTTGACAAGAATTTCAAACCCCGTGTCTTCTCAGAAGGTGACTTGGTCTTACTTTACGATCAGGAATCCGATAAATTGGGAGCAGGTAAGTTCCAGTCTTTGTGGATGGGTCCCTACATTGTTAAGCATGTATTAGCAAAAGGAGCCTACGAGCTAGTAGATTATGATGGTATTCCACTATCGCAACCCCAAAATGGGTTGTACCTTAAGCGTTACTATGCTTGACTAAGCGTAGTAATCTCTTCATATGCTTTTGTTACATTTTTGTTTTCACCAAGAGTAATCATTTTGGTTAGGTAATACACTTTTGCATTTGTTGTAGATGTCGAACCTGTTGGAATCATTTGTTGGATACACCGGCGGAGCTAGTCGTAGTACGCGGAACCTATCTTTTGCAGCCTGGGCCATCTTTGATCCAAGCGACGAGTTAATAAGTTTCGGAGGGGTATGTATTGGTCGGTCAACGAACAACATCGCTGAATATAGCACGTTGATAGAGCTCCTCTCTGATGCCATCGCACATGGCATACATTGACTTGTCACCAGGCTAGATTCACAACTTGTCATTCTATAGCTTACCGGCATCTATTCCGTTCGGAATCCAACTATCTATCGTATGTTCCTAAGGGTCAGGATTTTGGAAAGGCAGTTTGATTCTATTCAATATCAACACATTTCCATAAACTTAAACACATTAACTAATTCATTAGCAAATTATGTGTTAGATAGACATTTGCAACATTTATAAAAGAAAAGCATTTCATCAACATTTGCATCAGGATCATATAACTTAACCAAAATAAAGCCCCGAAAATCAAAAATATATATAACTGTTTATAGTTTTTACATAATGTTCTGTGTCCAAGAAAAAATCGGTCATACAACCCAAAAACTCAAAAATGCAAGAAAGCACCCTAGACTAATGGTGTTGGTGATAACAAGTCACTGCCTGTGTGATCATGCATAGGAGCCTAGACCATCGACTTGGCACGCCAATAGTATGTCGTTGTAATCTCAGAGGTAACTTGTCGGTCCTCACATCCGGAATACCGAGGGTGAGGCCCTCGATCTAATCCTGCAATACTGTAAGGGTCTCGGCTACATCTAGATCACGAAGGACAGCCCTCCCTACAGCCTCTCCTATTGGAACGGCAGCTGCTACCCTCGGGCGCACTACTGGTCGTACTGGTCCAATATCTGCATGGATACATGAGTTTGATTAGTCTTGATAACATTTGAAAAACACAAGAACATTATAAAAGCAATAAACAGAGACATGGTCAGAGATTTTAACCTATGACACCCCACTGCTCGCCAGCTAGCAGCACCAAATCTAGGTCTCCCTAGAAATCCATCCCGGCATAGGGATACTCAGCATACACCATCTGCTGACAGTTTAACCACTCGAAGAAGGCATCAGAGAATGAAATCTGCGATTGACCAGCATGTCTAGCCATGAGGTCAACCCATCTCTACATCTGTGGCTCTGTCGGTGCTGGTAGCCCGAGTGAAATATATTGTGGCTGCATCAGTGGGATCTTCTCCAAGGCGAAAGCGGTCAGAATAGAACCATAACCGAAGTTCTTGGATCTTCCGTTTTTCACCTTGGTAAGTTGTTCTTTTATCACCGGAAGTACTACATCACACCAGTTGAATAACTTTAGTTCAAGGCATTCCAAGGCATACTGCATATAGGACCTATTGGCCAAGTGAAGAGTAACGTTGCCAACCAATCTAAAAAAGGTGAATAAGATAGTCCTCAAGGACCAGTCAGTAACATCTCTAATACTGATCTTGTTGTCCCTGCTCGGCTAAGATCCATCTCTACAGTATCGGTGAATGTAATCCCTCATGGATTCGCCCCCACAGGCGGAACCTGATAGTGAGAGAGGGGCACCACGCCTCGACAAACCGGTCAAAAAGTAGACATCCTCAATAGTCAAAGGGATGGATTTACCTCTAATCTGGAACACTTGGTTGGTAGGATCCCAGGCATCGAGAAAATATTACAACAAGTTGATTTGTTGCCTCATGCTAGATATGCGGAAGAACTTGAGCAAGCCACAGTTCCGCAATGCAGTTACCATACCTGGATCATGTAAGGCAATCATATCCTCCTCTTCATGCTCACGTTCACGCCATGTAACAACCATCTTGCTCCGATGAATCTCTGAAAAACAAACAAGAGAAGAATTAGGATCTTGATTTGGGCAAAAATAGGCAAAAATTCCATCAAAAATCAGTGCACAAAGTTTCCCCCTTGCGCCCATCACACCCTAGTTGTGTACTGGGTGGGATGCATACTGACTGGCCAATGGCCAGCTCAGTATGAATCACACCTTTCGATGTATACTAGGTGTGATGGGGAGAGAACGAAATTTTCAAACCCCAGAGGCTCGGGAAAGCAGGAAAACATGCTCAGAATCAGAAAAGGAAAGAATGCAATTGAAGAACTCAGGGTTAGCTCCTACCCAGTCCAGATGGCGCCGAAAATGTCCACAAAATCTCTTGGAATCAGCTGATGAAAATCGAGGGGGAAACACACCTCCAGAGCTCCAACAATCCCAAATTTGAATGAAATGGTAAAATGAGAGGCAAAAGTTACTTTTATGTTATTACTCACGTAATTCAAGTAAGGTATTAGATTTTTAACTCATTTTTCAAGCATGTATGTACATTTCTAATCAGTTTGATGGAGCAATTGAACAGGTAGTACGACCGTCAAGAGAACATAGTGTTAATGGTGAATCGAACATCTTTGACTATTATCACGAGTAGGTTTACGCGAAGTTCAAGCTCGTTAAAAAATAAACCTAGCAATGAGCATATGTTCCCCCAGATTTTAAGCTCATTAAAAAATGAACCCATCCATCGGTAAATAACCATTGCGATCGCATAATCATCAGCTTTTGAGCCTTGGTCGTGTTCTTACCATCACCTCCACTCCTTTTTAGCCGATCATATGCCTCCATTTGATTATTTACCCCTTTTGAGGAACATCTATGGCAAGTGATTCTGTTAGCCATCTTCTTTACATTACCGTGATTGAAAAGTTCCAAATGGTACCTGGAACCCGTTGCTATTCGAAAACATCACTCGTTCCTCAAAAAACGAGTCTCCTTTAAGCTCTTTTCATCTGACTCGTAAAATATGAAAAGATTGCCGAGCAATTAGCCTCTCCATCTCGTTAAAGTGATTGGAAGTGCCATTCCTCCTCTAGATTTTAATCTTTTTGGACCTGAGGGATCATTACACAAAACGATCGAGTGCTTGCCTTGTTCGGCTCGTTAAAACTATTGAAAAGTCATCCCTTTCGTATTATTTTATACTTTTTCAGACTTTAGGGATTATACTACGAAAAAGGATCACTGGAGTTTCCTTTCCGTCTCTTTTCAGACTCTCTAAAATTGAAAAGGACTGAATTATCTTTGTCATTAAACTCATTAAAACAATAGTGACAAACTTGTCCATGCAGACAAGAGCAAGTTTCACTGTCGCTGGGCTCGTTAAAACATAGTGACGGGTTTGCCCGAAGGGCAAATTATAGAACAAGCATATGTTATCCTCCTCAAGCTTGACAAAAATAAAGAGGTACTGGCCAGCAATGACTGGGGAAAAATTGGGAAGAAAACTTAAAGAAACTTGATTGGTAGCAAGTCGCTCTTGAACATGACACTTTCACTCCATCACCATGATTGAGTTGGTTTGGGTTATTCCGTTCACCGGTCATTTCACCATTGGTCCTCTGTACCATCCATTCTTGGGGTTAACGCTACCAATCCATTTCAGTGTCACCGATATGTTCAAGAGAAGTCGCTTAGAGAATTCACCAACCTAGCTTACATCTCATCCGCTGCAATACCTTCACACTTCATTCTTTCATGACTGCCACCTTGAACCTTGTATCATCAGATCGTTTTCACCTCCACAAAATTGTTTGCTCCATTTCGTGTCGTAGATGTGGGATTCATTAAGGCCCTCCTACAACGGGTCACTTCCTGTCGACTTAGGAACAACCCTTTTAGTACTTTGAAGCTGACTTAGGAACAACCCTTTTAGTACTTTGAAGAAGTTGACTTACGAACAACCCTTTCAGTACTTTGAAGCTTACATGCCTCAATGGCAAGTTTCTCACTTCCAGCGACAGGTTTACATCAATGGCCTTCAACCGGAGGATCTTCCATGGTGTTCGACATCAACTCATGTATTCGCACCATGTGAATTGTATGGCCATACCTTGAGGATCATTATCATTAACGGCGATTCCTCTCGCGCCTGTTAACAGGTTACATCATTGGCTGGTAATCAGGCGATGTCTTTCCATGTTCAACATCAGAACATCCTTTCACATGGATCGACATGTACTTCGGGTGAAGATTGAACGAGTTTGAAGACCCCGGATCTAGTTTCATCCATCTGGGCTACGATATATTTAGGAAAATAAAGACATCAAATGTACATCATAGCTACACATATGATCATCCAAGCTAAAGGATGATGGCTCTACCAGAATCATCAGTCTGCCATACAGACAGTTGTCTATCCAATGTACATGAAAATGAATTTATAAAGCTGAGCATGGGAATGCCTGCCTCAACTTGATCATGAAAATATTATGAATATAATGTATTGTATTGTATCTTACTACAGGTCACCTTCTAGTTCGAAAAACCTCAGATCCTCATGATAAAGCATTTCACCCAACATCATAAATTTTGCGACCTCATGCTTTAGGGGGCAACTGTTATAGACATATTTGGGCACTGCAACCCCAATCTCATATGTCCATAAACCAGGGCTTCTAGCCCCTAAAAGTGTTGTTTCATACCCTAAAGGAACAAGGTCAGCTGATTACATCATCTCCCAAAAGTTCTCCCTGAAAAACTACTCAGAACTGGTCAAAACTGGACCATATAGACTGCTCTGTGCTAAGGGTGTGATGCATCTCACCTACTACATGCAAAAAGTGCAATGCATACTGAAAAACACTTTTGTAGGGTGTGATAAGTGAGAGAAGACAAATGGCAGAGGCAGTTGGCTAGGTGGAAACCCAGAGAATCTTCTAGAAACTACTCAGATGACACTTGCCTCTCTAAATTCGTCTAGGGATGAGTAAGAGATCATGAAATCTCCAAGTGGAACCAAGAACTATCAGAGAAATGACAATAATCAAAAACCTAGAAGCTAACTCACCCACCTACAAATATCTATATATGGATCCCTCATCCTAGAGATCCAGGGGCTGGAATTTTGTATCTTGTAAGGAAGTGTTGTTGGTTTCTCTGGGGAACATCATAGTGTTGGGTGATCTAGCTTTTCATGAGGTGAAGAGGGCTTTCATGTTGAGAGGATGGTGTCGGGTCAAATCAATGGGTTGTAATCCTCTCTTCTACTACTTCTATCAATAAAGCTATTTGAGTTTTCCTCCATATTCTTATATATCTCTGAATCTTGTATTGATATATGCATTTGTATGGTTAATATATATCTGGTCCTATATTGTTTATGGTTATAGATCTCTATGCTTTGATGGTATTATGTTGCTTTGACTATACAGGTGTTCTTTGAAGTGGGACAAGTAAGGAAGGAGTGGCAAAGATCTGTCAGAGGGGAGAGGAAACAAGCAAGGAGCCAAGCAAAAGACTGAGGTTGGTACTCTCTACTTCTCTCTCACCTATTTCTCATAAAGGAAAACACAAGTGACTTTAGTTTGTTTGTTTCTAAGATAGCCACCCATCTTAGTGGGACTAGCAGCTCTGAATGGACATTAGTTTTCCCGATAACAAGTACGGGTAGTAATGAAAGATGATGTGCTTGAGGGGACCTAAGTGACAAAGACTTTTTGTCTTCGAAGTAAAGGAAATTTTTTTCAGGTAAAGGGAAACCAATTTCTTTTCTTGACAAAAGTTCAAAAGGATCAAATTATTTTAGTTTCTCTAAAGACTCTTGTTCAAGTCATAGTTCTGATGTAGCAATTTCCCAAAACATATCTTTAACTTCTTTTGGAACCTCAAAAGTAGAATCTAACCTTAGTTTTGGTAAATCATTCTCTGATTTAGATCTAAACAATATAAGCTTATACTCTTCATCAAATTTAATATCTTCACTATCTTGAATACCTCCAGAGGGAAATGATATAGATCTTAAGAGAAATGAAGTACCTGATTTTGATGAGCTAGCATCTTTTCTGAGAATTTGTTCTGGATCATCAACTATTTCTAGTGGATTAGGGTCTAGATTGCTCCTCATATGAATCTTCTTGGAAGCCACTTTTAAGTTGAGAGTATGAATGGGTTCACCAAGGTAGTAATACAACCTTGAACAATACAATCTCCTGTTACCTTCAAGAGCTCAGCTTTTGAAATGAAAACATCAAGGATGATATAACCCTCGAAACTCCCGGCAGATGCACCAAAATTTTATCACTAATTTAGAAAGAATTAGGATGCTTCAACCTTTAACCTAGTGTAACTATTTCAAACCAATTGAGTGGAAAATTAGTCATTCCAATCTAAGAGGGCTCTCTCAAATATTATCAAATCTTATTGAAACAATTGAAAAAGTCAGATGACTAACTCTGATTTCTTTTTCTGTTTTTGTAGGTGAAGAAAAACATGATTACTACTACCCTTGTGCATGGAGTCAAACTACAGAGATAACAAACAACAAAGTTTAATGGAATTTGAGGCATCTATAGCTTTTAAAGTGGCACAAATGAACACCTATAGTCATACATAGTATATGAAGGAAATTGGAACAGCTTAATGAGATTTCCAATTAATCAAGATACTATGAGAAACCGGAAACAATCCTGACAAAACCATAAAAGCCATGAAATGAATCTCAGGTACTTAAACAAATTAGTTGCAAATTTATATTAAAGGATCAAGTATTAAAAAAGTTCAGTTCTTCATATTCTTCATCAACCCTTATCAAAGTCGAAAAACTACCTATTTATAGAGAAATAACTCTTTACATATCTTGCCACTTGGGCCAAATTCGATTCATCAATCTAGAGACCTAGTCCTACTTTCTTCTAACTAACAGAGTCCTTTTAGGGTTTTTCTGTTTTACAATAGTTGGACTCAACTAGGACTCTGCTAGCTTTAAAATCATAACCATTTCTTGTTGATGTAGATAATCAAAGCCAACTGCACGTTAGCTTTGTTGAAGTGCCATGAAATATTTAAACTGTTGATAGACATCAATTTAATTTCCTTTATGTTGACTATCTTGATGAGCTGGATTATTTGTAGATGTGGCTATTTGTTGACCTAGCAAGCTGAAAAATAGGACCTTATCATGATGGAATGGACACCCTTCATCATCTGGAATCAGATGTCTAATATGAAAAATCTTCAAAAAAGACAGAAAAATATAATTTTTTTATGATTTCATAGTAAAACAGTGTTTTCAGAACTTTTGTAGCAAATTTTCATAGTGACTTTGAAAAACACTCTTAGGCTACACTTTTCTTCCATCTACTTGTTATGAGATCTTTGTTGATGTTCATGAGCTAAGCATAAGCCTTCAGAACTTCCTTTGATGAACTCTAGACCATCCTTAACCCCCAAGGAATGCTACAACAATTTGTAGCAAAAACTCGGCTTCACTATGGGCAGTTGCAATGAAAGTTGCAAAATTTTGATTTTTTCAAGTTTCCATGATTGTAATGCCTCCTTATGACTTCTAATACCATGCTAAATATATATATATGGCTTATTTAACTGAAATAAGTATAGTAAAGAAAAAAATAGAAGAATTTTCCATATCATGGAGTACCACTTACTTCAGCAACAATCTTGAGGAATTTCTTCTTGAGTTCAACCTAGATCATCTCAATCTGAGTTTCTAGTGTTGTAACTTGTCCTTGTGGCCTTTTTCTATCTGCTTGCAACCATCTATTTGTCCTATACATGTGTTCCAACATTCTATGTAAAGGTTGATTCCTTTTAATCATCTTTTTAGACTTATCTACAATATCATCATAAAAGTATATTTTCTTCAACACTTCGTTTTGGTATGCATCAAACTCCAGCTTGGTTTCTTATTTTGCCTCCCTTAACTACTCTTGTAAGATTTCTATTTCACTCTTTTCTTGAACAATCTCGTTTCCCTTATTTTGCTTTAATGGTTTCCTAGATAACTTTGATTTTCTCAATGGTGCTTCAGCTACCTTCTCCACTTGTTGCATTGATCTTGTGACAGGTTTCATTGGTCTCAAAATGAAACCTTGTTGTTCTTTAGTAAAATCCAGTTTCTTCGTTGATGTGAAATCACTCCTAGGTGACCTCAGGAAATTAATGAAGGTATTACAGACTCATGTGTTGGCGTGTGTGTCTATGTTATCTTAGGCAACGGATCAATAAGATTTCAAAATACACAAACATTGGAAAATAGTAAGAGAAAAACAGTAAGAAAATACAAAAACACAAGCTAATAAGTTCACCCAATCCTCCTGGGTTATGTCTCCTGGTCCAGCTTTCAGTGGTGGCCTTCTTTATCGTGTCTTTAAGCAGAGTTTTTATAATGAGGAGCTCAATTTGAGTCTCCTATAACAAATGATGCTTAGTAGGGTGGTACTTGGATTCCCCAAGCCACTGGAGTACACAAACTCCCCCTTACCAAGTCTCGACCTCCACTGGTCTTAATGGGATGAGTCCAATTTGGTACTCAATTCCTGATAGATATCCTCATATGGATTGCTAGAACCTCTCAAGCCCTCTTGGTTCTATCTTCTTGATGTTGCCTTAGCTCTGCAGGTCATCTCGACTTCTCTGTTCTTTGCTTCTTGCTTCACTCTCTGTTCTGTCTCCTCTGTCTCTGTTCTCTGTCTTCTCATGGCTTAAATCCAATCCGTCCCCTGACTGTTCGCTTCCTCTTCCGGCCCTTCGGATCACCTACCTCTGTCCGCTTGGAATTCCCTACCTCTGCGTCATCGCCACTATGTAACGTTTCACAAGGAGGTGGCTGCTTCTCCCCTCACCAACTAAGCACCAACTCTTCCTCGAACGGTCGTTATTTCGGTTACTCCACGAAATGATTCATCTGCCAGCTCAGCGGTCAAATTGGACTCCAAACGTCATATGCCTCAGCCTATTCTTCCGTCAAATCCAATCTCCCATCGGGTGCAATCTCCGTCGTTTGATCTGGAGCCCCCAGATCCTATGGTCTTTGCTTTTATCACGTGGTTGACTTGCTCAATCATTACCCCGCGATGAGAGTGGTTTTCTCTCTCATTCAACGGATGCGTGTCATTTGATGTATGGCATCGCTTAGCCCTTTGCCAAACCCGCTTACCGCCCGAAACGCCTCTGATATTCTGCCAGTTTTGGAGCGCAGGACCTGCCTTCGGTTTTAGCGCTTTTCCCATGGTTTTTTGGCTTCCCTTGTGACCGAGCACTCGGGGTTTTTCCTTCTCGAGGGGTTTTGAATCGCACATCAGAAACAGCCTCCATTTTCTTATCTGAGCTTCCCAACTACCATTTTTGCACCATGCACAGTCCCCATGGGCCAACAGTCAGCGCGCTTTGACCGAAGGTCCTCGTTGGTCTGTGCTGGATGCAAATTACCATTATGCAGAGCTTATTTCTGATAGTTGTACAATTTCTTGAAGTCTGTCATGATTTGAAATAGTCATAGAACTCTAATAATTTTCAAGGATCCAATTCAGATCACGGCCTTCCCACTAAAAAAGCTTTTGGACCACCAAAAGTTAGTTTCAAGCATTAACTAAGTGAGGATACAATTGTCTCACTTGTCCAATCTCTATCCACTTTGAATTGCTTGGCCTTGAACCTCTGAGCCCAATTCTAAGGAACTCAACATCTCCGCTACACGCCGTTCTCAACTTCCTATCCAGAACAGTGTCTTCCTGCAATTCATCAAGACACTCAGGTAACAGGTCATCAATAGAAGGCAATTGACTCTGCTCTTCAAGATCCTCAATTAGCGAAGGTTCAAACAAAATCAAGCTATCTGCGTTTACAACTGAGTAGATGTGCATGTATGCTGGTAGATCAAGGCAAAAAGCATTCTCACCAATTTTCTCAAGTATCTTGAAAGGTCCATACCTAATAGGATTTAGATTTTACCTTCACCTTGCATCCTGTCCTTGCTGATATACAGCTAGACTTGATCAACAACTTGGAAACTATGCTCCATCTGATGCTTGTCATGTCTTACCTTGTATTTGGCCTGGCTCTTTTCTAGTTGTTCCTGTACTGCCTGGTGGATCTCTTGGATTTGTTCAACGAACCTAGTTGCCTTGTCCACATTGTTGTGTCCCTCAACTGTTGTGTCATTACCAAAGACAAAATCCAAGGGATACCTTGGTGTGAAACTGATCCAAATTGGATCCTTGAAAATTATCAGAGTTCTATGACTGTTTCAAATCATGACAGACTTCAAGAAATCATACAGTTATCATAAATAACCTCTGCATAATGGTAATTTGCAGCCAACACGGAGCAACGAGAACCTTCGGTCAAAGCGCGCTGACCGTTGGCCCATGGGGACTGTGCATGGCCCAAAAATGGCAGTTGGGAAGCTCAAATCAGAAAACAGAGGTTGTTTCTGATGCGCGATTAGTGCAAACCCCTCAAGAAGGAAAAGCATCGAGCGCTCAGTCACAAGGGAAGCCAAAAAACCGTGGGAAAAGCGCTAAAACTAAAAGTGGGTCCCACGCTCCAAAATCAGTGGAACATTGGAGGCGTTCGGGTGGTAAGTAGGTTTGGCAGAGGACCAAGTGATGCCATACATCGAATGACGCGTATCCTGCAGATGAGAGAGAAAACCACTCTCATTGCGGGCTAACAATCGAGCAAGTCAACCGTGCGATAAAAGTGAAGGCTGTAGGATCTGGGGGCTCTAGATTAAATAGTGGAGATTGCACCCGATGGGAGACTGGATTTGATGGAAGAATAGGCTGAGGCATATGACATTTGAAGTCCGATTTGGCCACTGAGCTAGCGGATGAATCATTTCATGGAGTAACCAAAATAACAACCGTTTGAGGAAGAGCTGGCGCTCAGTTCGTGAGGGGACAAGTGCCCACCTCCTTGTGAAACGTTACACAGTGGTGATGACGCAGAGGCAGGGAATTCCAAGCGGACAGAGGCAAGTGATCTGAAGGGCCGGAAGAGGAAGCAAACAGTCAAGGGATGGATTGGCTTTAAGCCATGAGCAGACAGAGAACAGAGACAGAGGAGATAGAACAGAGAGTGAAGCAAGAAGTAGAGAACAGAGAAGTCGAGCTGACCTGCAGAGCTAAGGCAGCATCGAGCAGATAGAACTGAGAGGGCTTGAGAGGTTCAAGCAATCCCTGTGAGGATATCTATCAGGAACTGAGTACCAAATTGGACTCATCCCATTAAGACCAATTGAGGTTGAGACTTGGTAAGGGGGAGTTTGTGTACTCCAGTGCCTTGGGGAATCCGAGTACCACCCTACTAAGCATCATCTGTTACAGGAGACTAAAATTGAGCTCCTCATTGTAAAAACTTTACTTAAAGACACAATAAAGAAGGCCACCATTGAAATCTAGACTAGGAGACATAGCCCAGGAGGATTGGGTGAACTCCTTATTAAATTGTTGTGTTTTTGTATTTGCTTACTGTGTTTCTCTTACTATTTTCCAATGTCTATGTATTTTGCAATCTTATCGATCAGTTGCCTAAGATAACATAGACACACACACCAGCACATGAGTCTGTAATACCTTCATTAATTTCTTGAGGTCACCTAGGAGTGATTTCAGATCAAGTGGTATTAGAGCTATAGGTTGTTAAGGTTAGACAAGCTTGTGCTGGATTTAGTTGTTGAATGCTGACTAGATCAAAGCTCAAATTAGAAGAAGGAGAGTTGGTTGAAACTAATCCTAAAATTGTGAGAGTCTATCCTCATAAGACAATGTCAGAAGAAGGTTCTGTGGGGCTAGACCCTCAATTTATAGATTGTTTCCTCACCATAAGGTCCATGGTAGAGGAAATGTACAAGGACTTTAGAAAACATAAATATGAATATTCAACAGGCTCCAAACAAGATAAAGGAGAAGTAGAGTCTCTCCTCCATGACCACTCAAAAGGCAAAAGGAAAGAAGAAACCTTTCTCACACCTCCTAATAGCCCTAAACATAAAAAGAAGACATCTTTGATTAAACTAGATGTTATATTTGATTTACCAATATATGATGGAGAGTTGAATGCAGAAAAGCTGGACAATTGGATTAGACAAATCGATGTTTATTGTAGAGTGCAGAGTATTGATTCAAACAAGAGCAAGATTCAACTGGCCAGCGTATGCCTTGGAGGCACTACCTTCGTTTGGTGGGAAGGCAGGAACCAAGATGACATGAAGAGACATGGTAATACTATTTCTGTCTAGAGTGAATTTGTTTCTGCAATCAAAAAGTAGTTCTCCACTAGCCTACATGCAGCAAGCCATGATGAGCTGGCAAACTCTTCGACAATTGAAAGGGAAAAGTGTACAAGGTTACACCCAAGAATTTAGGAAGAGGGCTTTGATTCTAGGAATCTCATTAGACTCACCTGAGACTCTGTTGAAGTACATCGGTGGTCTACACAGCTACATGAGGCACACTATCCTCATGTTTAATCCCACTAGTATAGATGAGGTATCCGTTCAAGCTACGCATCTAGAAGCTAGAGGAAAGAATGGAAACCCAGAAGTTGGGGAATCATCCCAACCCACTGCAAGCAAGAATAAGGAGAAAAGAAAACAGAAACGGAAAGCAAGGAAGGCCAACACTGCACAGAAAAGCAAGGCTTCATGCACTCATTGTAAGAAGGATGGGCATGATGATGAGCACTGTTGGATTCTGCATCCGGAGCTGAGACCTAAGATGTTTGAGGGCAAGAAGAAGAAGATTGTTGTAGCTACTCAAAAATATTTGGGGTCAGACTCAGGAGATGAAACAACCATTGCAGCCACAGGTATAAAAGGTAAGAATTCTAAAGCATCTACTAGTAATTCTGCACAATCTACTATTGATGAAGAAAATGAAAGAAAAAGACATGAGCTTTTCCATATTCAAGTTATTTCCAAACATAAAAAGATTGATTCTTTGTTTGATAGTGGCTCACAAGTAAATTTAATTTCTGAAGCAATTGTAAAGAAATTGGGATTACTAACTACACCTCACAAGAAACCATACCCATTAGCATGGTTAAATGATAAAGCACAACTACAAGTGACTAGACAATGCAAACTCAAGTTTTCTTTTGGGTCAGCATTTGTAGATGAGGTTGAGTTAGATATAATTCCCTTGGATATATGTGGAATTGTTTTAGGAAGTCCTTACTTGTATGACAGAAAAGCTATCTTCTATAGAGCTGAGAACAAGTATCTACTCGTTAAAGATGGAATTGAATACTTTGTAAGAGCTCATAAGCTCAAAAATAATTATACTCTCATAAACTTAGGGCAAGTGAAATGAATGATAAATTAACGTAAACAATTTTTACTGATGGTTGTAAAGGAAAAGAAACCTGATAAAACCAACGTATTTGAGGGTTGTGATGCTAAACAGCGAGCTGATTTAGAAAAAATTGTTTCAGAGTATGATATCTCGTTTCAAGAACCTAAAGGTCTGCCACCCAAAAAGGAAATAGTGCATGAAATTAATTTGCAGCAAGATGCTCCATTGCCTAACATTGGAATGTACAAGTTGTTCGCTTTAGATAATGCATAAATCAAGAAGTAAGTGTAGGAGTTGCTTGAGAAGGGGTTCATCAGACCTAGCACATCACCATGTGGGTCACCAATCATTTTGGTGAAAGAAATATGGCTCGTGGATAATGTGCATTTATTACTGAGCACTGAATAAGATAACAATCAAAAATTGTTATCCCCTTCCTCGCATAGATGATCTATTAGATCAATTAAAAGAAGTTGTTTATTTTTCCAAGTTGACTTGCATAGTGGATATCATCATGTCAAAGTTGTAGAACAAGATGCATGGAAGACTGCTTTCAAAACAAAGCAAGGATTGTATGAGTGGTTGGTTATGCCTTTTGGCTTAACTAATGCTCCTGGTACTTTCATGAGAATAATGAATGATGTACTCAGACCTTTTCTTGATGATTTTGTTATTGTGTATCTGGATGACATTCTGATATTTAGCAAAACATGGGAAGAACATTTAAAGCATGTTAAGCAGACACCAGATGTTTTGAAAAGAGAAAAACTTTATGTTAAACTCTCAAAATGTAATTTGGCAAAACATCTTTGAATTATTTGGGACATATAGTAGGGGTGGTGAATTGAAGATAGATCCCTCTAAGGTGGCAGTCATTGTAAACTGCCCTAAACCCAAATCTGCTACAGAAGTTAGAAGCTTCTTAGGAGCAGCACAATATTGGAGAAAGTTCATTTCTAACTTTTCCTTAATTGTAGCTCCCTTACATGCTTTAACAGGATTGAACAAGGTGTTTTAGTGGGGAGGCAAATAGCAGAAAGCCTTCGACACCTTGAAAGAAAAGATTAGTACAGTACCAGTACTAGCACTGTCTGATCTTCAAAGATGCTTTGAGATCCAAATGGATGCCAGTGACTATGCCGTGGGAACAGTGTTGATACAGCACGATAAACCCATATGTTATCATTCTGAGACATTTAATTTTTCATTAGTTAACTATCCCACGTATGATAAAGAATTGTATGCATTAGTACAAAGTGTGAAAAAGTGGAAACATTACTTAATGGGCAAAGAGACAGTAATACATACTGATCATCAACCACTTCAATATCTACACTATCAAACTAAGTTGCAGCAATCAAGACACTATAGATGGATGGGGTTTCTACAACAATTTCATTTAGTCATCAGATATAAAAAGGGCATAAACAACAAAATTGCAGATATGTTATCTAGACCCATTATAAATGCATCTACTATACTTAAGCATAATTCTATGTTACATGAGAGCTACATTGAACAATATGCTCAAGATATAGACTTTAAAGGTGTATATGCAACTTTAAGTCAAGGCAAACGAATAGAAGAATTGGATTATCATGTAAAGGACCGACTCTTATATCATTGTGGGAACTTATGCATTCCACAAACTGAAAGAGTAAAGATAATTTGAGAAGCACACACTTCTCTAATATCAGGTCACTTTGGGGTAAGTAAAACAGTTGCACAATTGCAAAGATTTTGTTATTGGCCAAAAAAGAACGAGATAGTTTCTAGATATGTAAGAGGGTGTACTATGTGTGCTAAAAGCAAGCCCAGCAATAGAAAACTAGGCTTGTACACTCCATTACCAGTTCCTTCTCATCCCTGGGAAAGTGTTTCCACGGACTTTGTTGGAGGACTGCCTAAATCTAGGAAAGGTCATGATTATCTGTATGGTGTTGTGGATAGGTTTAGCAAAATGTGTATTTTGATACCTTGTAATAAATAGATTACAGCTGAACAAACTGCAAAACTGTTCTTTCAACATGTATGGGTTCATTTTGGATTACCCACTTCCATTATATCTGATCAAGACACCCGATTTGTGGGAAAGTTTTGGTCAAGTCTGTGGGAACTCATGGACAGTAATTGAAGAAAAGCACAGCTTTCCATCCACAAACCGATGGCAAAATAGAAGTAGTCAACAGGACAGTGATCGAGTTACTCAAGGGATATTGCAGTAAGCATCCTAAGCTTTGGGATGAACATTTGTGTTATGTGCAACGTGCTTACAACCAAGCCAAAGATTCTTTTACACAAAGATCTCCTTTTGAGACCTGTTTTGGTTTCACACCAAGGTCTCCCTTGGATTTTGTCTTTGGTAAGGACACAACAGTTGAGGGACATAGTGATGTGGACAAGGCAACTAGGTTCATTGAACAAATCCAAGAGATCCAACAGGCAATACAGGAACCGCTGGAAAAGAGTTAGGCCAAATACAAGGCAAGGCATGACAAGCATTAGATGGAGCATAGTTTCCAAGTTGGTGATCAAGTCTGGCTGTATATCAGCTAGGATAGGATGCAAGGTGAAGGTAAAAAGCTAAAGCCTATCAATTATGGACCTTTCAAGATACTTGAGAAAATTGGTGAGAATGTTTTTCACCTTGATCTACCAGCATACATGCACATCTACTCAGTCATAAATGCAGATAGCTTGAGATTATCTGAACCTTAATTAATTAAGGATCCCAAAGAGCATAGTCAATTGCCTTCTGTTGATGACCTGTTACCTGAGTATCTTGATGAATTGCAGGAAGACATAGTTCTAGATAGGAAGTTGAGAACGACACGCAGGGGAGATGTTGAGTACCTCAGAATTGGGCTCAAGGGTCAAAGCCAAGCAATGCAAAGTGGATAGAGATTAGACAAGTGAGACAATTATATCCTCACTTAGTCAATGCTTGAAACTAACTTTTGGTGGTCCAAAAGCTTTTTCAATGGGAAGGTCATGATCCGAATTGGATCCTTGAAAATTAGAAGAGTTCTATGACTGTTTCAAATCATGACAGACTTCAAGAAATCGTATAGCTATCAGAAATAACCTCTACATAATGGTAATTTACAGCCAACAAGGAGCAACGAGGACCTTCGGTCAAAGCGCGCTGACCGTTGGCCCATGGGGACTGTGCATGGGGAAAAAATGGCAGTTGGGAAGCTCAGATCAAAAAACGGAGGCTGTTTCTGATGCGCAATTAGCGCAAAACACACATCGCTGGGCAAAACCCCTCAAGAAGGAAAAGCCCTGAGCGCTAGATCACAAGGGAAGCCAGAAAACGATGGGAAAAGTGCTAAAACCGAAGGCAGGTCCCGCACTCCAAAATTGGTGGAATATCGGAGGCGTTTTGGGTAGTAAGCAGGTTTTGTAGAGGACCAAGCGATGCCATACATCGAATGACACGTGTCTGGATGATGAGAGAGAAAATCGCTCTCATCACGGGCTAACGATCGAGCAAGTCAACTGCGTGATAAAAGTGAAGACCGTAGGATCTGGGGGCTCCAGATCAAATGGTGGAGATTACACCCGATGGCAGACTAAATTTTACGAAAGAATAGGTTGAGGCATATGATGTTTGGAGTCCCATTTGATTGCTGAGCTGGCAAATGAATCATTTCGGGGAGTAACCGAAATAACGACCATTCGAGAAAGAGTTGTTGCTTAGTTAGTGAGGGGACAAGTGACCACCTCCCTGTGAAACTTTACACATTGGTGATGACGCAGAGGCAAGGAATTCCAAGCAGACAAAGGCAGGTGATCCGAAGGGCCGAAAGAGGAAGCAAACAGTCAAGGAACAGATTAGCTTTAAGCCATGAGCAGACGAATAACAGAGACAGAGGATAGAACAAAGAGTGAATAAAGAATCATAGAATAGAGAAGTCGAGCTGACCTACAGAGCTAAGGAAGAATCAAGCAAACAGAACCGAGAGGGCTTGAGAGGTTGAAGCAATCCTTGTGAGGATATATGTCAGGAACTGAGTACCAAATTGGACTCATCCCATTAAGACTAGTTGAGGTCGAGACTTGGCAAGGGGGATTCTGTGTACTCCAGTGGCTTGGGGAATCCGAGTACCACCCTACTAAGCATCATCTGTTACAAGAGACTCAAATTGAGCTCCTCTTGTAAAAACTCTACTTAAAGACACAATAAAGAAGGCCACCATTGAAAGTTGGACCAGGAGATGTAGCCCAGGAGGATTGGGTAAACTCCTTATTAAATTGTTGTGTTTTTGTATTTGCTTACTGTGTTTCTCTTACTGTTTTCCAGTGTCTATGTATTTTTCAATCTTATCGATCCATTTCCTAAGATAACATAGACACGCACACCAGCACATGAGTCTGTAATACCTTCATTAATTTCCTGAGGTCACCTAGGAGTGATTTCAGATAAGAAACCAAAATAGGTCTCAAAAGGAGATCTCTGTGTAGAAGAATGTTTGGCTCGGTTGTAAGCATGATGCACATAACATAAATGTTCATCCCAAAGCTTAGCATGCTTGCTACAATATCCCCTGAGTAACTCGATCACTATCCTATTGACTACTTCTATCTGGCCATTGGTTTGTGGATGAAAAGTTGTGCTTTTCTTCAATTTGGTGTCCATCAGTTCCCACAGACTTGACCAAAACTTTCCCACAAATCGTTTGTCTCGATCAGATATAATGGAAGTGGATAATCCAAAATGAACCCATACATGTTGAAAGAACAGTTTTGTAGTTTGTTCAGCTGTAATCTGTTTATTACAAGGTATCAAAATACATATTTTGCTGAAGCTATCCACAACAAGATACAGATAATCGTGACCTTTCCTAGATTTAGGCAATTCTCCAACAAAGTCCATGGAAACACTTTCCCAGGGATGATAAGGAACTGGTAATGGAGTGTACAAGCCTAGTTTTCTATTGTTGGGCTTTCTTTTAGCACACATAGTACACCCTCTTACATATCTAGAAATTGTCTTGTTTATTTTTGGCCAATAACAAAATCTTTGTAGTTGTGCAACTATTTTACTTACCCCAAAGTGCCCTGCTATTAGAGAAGTGTGTGCTTCTCGAATTATCTTTACTCTTTCAGTTTGTGGAATGCATAACTTCCCATAATGATATAAGAGTCGGTCCTTTGCATGATAATCCAATTCTTCTATTCGTTTGCCTTGACTTAAAGTTGCATATATATCTTTAAAGTCTATATCTTGAGTATATTGTTCAATGTAGCTCTCATATAACACAAAATTATGCTTAAGTATAGTAGATGCATTTATAATGTGTCTAGATAACATATCTGCAACTTTATTGTGTATTCCCTTTTTATATCTGATGACTAAATGAAATTGTTGTACATCTATAGTGTCTTGATTGCTGCAACTTAGTTTGAGAGTGTAGATATTGAAGTGGTTGATGATCAGTATGTATTACTGTCTCTTTGCCCATTAAGTAATGTTTCCACTTTTTCACACTCTGTACTAATGCATACAATTCTTTATCATATGTGGGATAGTTAAAAACTGCAGAATTAAAAGTCTCTGAATGATAACGTATGGGTTTATCGTGTTGTATCAACATTGCTCCCATGGCATAGTCACTAGCATCCATTTGGATCTCAAAGGGTCTTTGAAGATCAGGTAGTGCTAGTACTGGTTTTGTACTAATCTTTTCTTTCAAGGTGTCGAAGGCTTTCTGTTGTTTGCCTCCCCACTGAAACACCTTGTTCAATCCTGTTAAAGCATGTAAGGGAGCTGCAATTAAGGAAAGTTAGAAATGAACTTCCTCCAATATTGTGCTGCTCCTAAGAAGCTTCTAACTTCTGTAGCAGATTTGGGTTTAGGCCAGTTCACAATGACTGCCACCTTAGAGGGATCTATCTTCAATTCACCACCCCCTACTATATGTCCCAAATAATTCAAAGATGTTTTGCAAAATTCACATTTTGAGAGTTTAACATAAAGTTTTTCTCTTTTCAAAACATCTAGTGTCTCCTTAACATGCTTTAAATGTTCTTCCCATATTTTGCTAAATATCAGAATGTCATCCAGATACACAATAACAAAATCATCAAGAAAAGGTCTGAGTACATCATTCATTATTCTCATGAAAGTAGCAGGAGCATTAGTTAAGCCAAAAGGCATAACTAGCCACTCATACAATCCCTACTTTGTTTTGAAAACTGTCATCCATGCATCTTGTTCTGCAACTCTGACCTGATGATATCCACTATGCAAGTCTAACTTGGAAAAATAAACATCTTCTTTCAATTGATCTAACAGATCATCTATGTGAGGAAGGGGATAACAATTTTTTATTGTTATCTTATTCAGTGTTCGGTAATCAATGTACATTCTCCACGAGCCATCTTTCTTTCCCACGAAAACAATTGGTGACCCACATGGTGATGTGCTAGGTCTGATGAACCCCTTCTCAAGCAACTCCTGCACCTGCTTCTTGATTTCTGCATTCTCTAAAGCGGACAACCTGTACATTCCAATGTTAGGCAATGGAGCATCTTGCTACAAATTAATTTATGCACTATTTACTTTTTGGGTGGCAGACCTTTAGTTTCTTGAAACAAGATATCATACTCTGAAACAAATTTTTCTAAATTAGCTTGTTGTTTAGCATCACAGCCCTCAAATACATTGGTTTTATCAGGTTTCTTTTCCTTTACAACCATCAGTAAAAATTGTTTGCATGAATTTATCATTCATTTCATCGGCCCTGAGTTTATGAGAGTGTAATTATTCTTGAGCTTATGAGCTCTTACAAAGTATTTTATTCCATCTTTAACGAGTAGATACTTGTTCTGAACTCTATAGAAGATAGATGATCTATCATACATGTAAGGACTTCCTAAAACAATTCTACATACATCATGTCTAACTCAACCTCATCTACAAATGCTGACCAAAAAGAAAACTTGAGTTTGCATTGTCTAGTCACTTGTAGTTGTGCTTTATCATTTAGCCATCCTAATGGGTATGGTTTCTTGTGAGGTGTAGTCAGTAATCCCAATTTCTTTACAATTGCTTCAGAAATTAAATTTACTTGTGAGCCACTATCAAACAAAGTATCAATCTTTTGATGTTTGGAAATAACTTGAATATGGAAAATATCATGTCTTTTTCTCTCATTTTCTTCATCAATAGTAGATTGTGCAGAATTACTAGTAGATGATTTAGAATTCTTGCCTTTTATACCTATGGCTACAATGGTTGTTTCATCTCCTGAATCTGACCCCAAATCTTTCTGAATAGCTGCAATAGTCTTCTTCTTCTTGCCCTCAAACTTCTTAGGTCTCAGCTCTGGATGCAGAATCCAACAGTGCTCGTCATCATGCCCATCCTTCTTACAGTGAGTGCATGAAGCCTTGCTTTTCTGTGCAATGTTGGCCTTCCTTGCTTTCCATTTCTATTTTCTTTTCTCCTTATTCTTTCTTGCAGTGGGTTGGGATGATCCCCCAACTTCTGGGTTTCCATTCTTTCCTCTAGCTTCTATATGCGTAACTTGAACAGATACCTCATCTATACTAGTGGGATTAAACATGAGGATAGTGTGCCTCATGTAGCTGTGTAGACCACCAATGTACTTCAACAGAGTCTCAGGTGAGTCTAATGAGATTCCTAGAATCAAATCCCTCTTCCTAAATTCTTGGGTGTAACCTTGTACACTTTTCCCTTTCAATTGTCGAAGAGTTTGCCAGCTCATCATGGCTTGCTGCATGTAGGCCAGTAGATAGAACTGCTTTTTTATTGCAAAAAAAATTCACTCCAAACAAAAATAGTCTTACCATGTCTCTTCATGTCAGCTTGGCTCCTGCCTTCCCACCAAACCAAGGCAGTTCCTCCAAGGCGTAGGCTAGCCAGCTGAATCTTGCTCTTGTCTGAATCAATATTCTGCACTCTGCAATAAACATCAATTTCTCTAATCCAACTGTCCAGCTTTTCTACATTCAACTCTCCATCATATATTGGTAAATCAAATTTAACATCTAGTTTAATCAAAGATGTCTTCTTTTTATGTTCAGGGCTATTAGGAGGTGTGAGAAAGCTTTCTTCTTTCCCTTTGCCTTTTGAGTGGTCATGGAGGAGAGACTATTCTTCTCCTTTATCTTGTTTGCAGCATGATGAATCTTCATATTTATGTTTTCTAAAGTCCTTATACATTTCCTCTACCATGGACCTTATGGCCAGGAACTATCTATAAATTGAGGGTCTAGCCCCACAGAACCTTCTTCTAACATTGTCTTCTGAGGATAGACTCTCCCAATTTCAAGATTAGTTTCAACCAACTCTCCTTATCCTAATTTAAGCTTTGATCTAGTTAGCATTCAATAGTTAAATCCAGCACAAGCTTGTCTAACCTTAACAGCCTATAGCTCTGATACCACTTTATCTTAAATCACTCCTAGGTGACCTCAAGAAATTAATGAAGGTATTACAGACTCATGTGTTGATATGTGTGTCTATGTTATCTTAGGCAACAGATCGATAAGATTGCAAAATACATAGACACTAGAAAACAGTAAGAGAAACACAGTAAGCAAATACAAAAACACAACAATTTAAGAAGGAGTTCACCCAATCCTCGTGGGCTACGTCTCCTGGTCTAGCTTTCAGTGGTGGCCTTCTTTATTATGTCTTTAAGCAGAGTTTTTACAATGAGGACTTCAATTTAATTCTCCTGTAATAGATGATGCTTAGTAGGGTGGTACTCGGATTCCCCAAGCCACTGGAGTACACAGACTCCCCCTTACCAAGTCTCGACCGCAACTGGTCTTAATGGGATGAGTCCAATTTGGTACTCAGATCTCGATAGATATCCTCATAGGGATTGCTAGAACCTCTCAATCCCTCTCAGTTATGTCTGCTCGATGTTGCCTTAGCTCCGCAGGTCAGCTCGACTTCTCTATTCTCTACTTCTTGCTTCACTCTATGTTCTGTCTCCTCTATCTCTGTTCTCTATTTACTCATGGCTTAAAGCCAATCTGTCCCTTGACTGTTCGCTTCATCTTCCAACCCTTCTAATTGCCTACCTCTGTTCACTTGGAATTCCCTGCCTCTACGTCATCACCACTGTGTAACGTTTCACGGGGAGGTGGCCACTTGTCCCCTCACAAACTAAGCGCCAACTCTTCCTCGAATGGTCGTTATTTCAGTTACTCTGTGAAGTGATTCATCCGCCAGCTCAACAGTCAAATCGGACTCCAAACATCATATGCCTCAACCTATTCTTCCATCAAATCTGGTCTCCCATCGGGTGCAATCTCCACCATTTAATCTGGAGCCCCTAGATCCTATGGTCTTCACTTTTATCGCATGGTTGACTTGCTCAACCGTTAACCCGTGATGAGAGCGGTTTTCTCTCTCATTCTCCGGACACGCATCATTCGATGTATGGCATCGCTTGGTCCTCTACCAAACCCATTTACCTCCCGAAAGGCCTCCGATATTCCGCCGGTTTTGGAGCGCGAGACCCACCTTTGGTTTTAGCACTTTTCCCACGGTTTTCTGGCTTCCCTTGTGACCGAGCGCTCGGGGCTTTTCCTTCTTGAGGAGTTTTTCCTTTGCGGTAATCACGCATCAGAAACAGCCTTCATTTTTTATCTGAGCTTCCCAACTGCCATTTTTGTGCCATGCATAATCCCCATGGGCCAACGGCCAGTAGCTTTGGCCGAAGGTCCTCGTTACTCTGTGCTAGATGCAAATTACCATTATGCAAAGGTTGTTTCTGATAGCTGTACAATTTCTTGAAGTCTATCATGAATTGAAACAATCATAGAACTCTGATAATTTTCAAGGATCCAATTCAGATCATTTGTTCTCTTGCTTTTCCTCTTTTCTCCAATTGGGATCACTTCTACGAGCTTCTCATCTGGGCTTTCTTCAATGTCTATGGCTTCCAGAATATCATCCACTCTGCCCTTCTTTGCACTCTGTTCCTGTTCTTTATTTTGTCTTCTAGTAATTCTCCTATTAGCACTTGTAGAAGCCTCAATTATAGGTTCTTGCTCTACCACTGGCTGTTGTTCTACTCTAGGTTGTTTCTCTGTTGTAGGCTATTGTTCAACACTAGGTGTTGCTGATTTGGATTTTGGAGTTCTTTTTGAGGGGGTTGCAGCATCTAGTTCATATCCACTTAGGAATAAAAATGTAAGCCAGACCCTATTCAATTTATTTAGCTCTTCAACTACCAATAATTTTATAAGACCATGATGTAAAATAGAGGTACTACTTGCCTCATGTTTAGCTTGCACCTTTCCAACCATCTTCCCTAAAATTCTGAAGAGGTAAAAAGGAATGTCTAAGGGTTGTTTACTTATGAAGTGAAGCAGCAACCTGAAGTGATATTGGTAGACCATATGAAACCTTCCCTCACATGTAAAATACTTTTGAATAACCATCAACAACTTGGAATAATGTTCTTTAAGATAGGTTCTAGGAATACCCACTGTTATATCAATCCCTTGATTTTCATCTTTCAAGAATTCATCACAATTTTGCAATTGGAACTTCTGAACTTTAAACCATGACTCCCTTAACCTTTGGATTTCAATAGCATGAGCAACAGTGTTTGGAGGTACATTCAAGCTCAGAATACCCACCTTCGTGCCAACTCCTGTGAAATTGAGAGTGAAATCCTTGTTGATCTATGCATGAAAACCTTGCAACTTTTGACAGAATCGAAGACACCCCATGCTGGCAAATGATTGTATGAAAACGGGGTCTTCCTCAAGAAGCTTCATGTCTATGGGCTCATAACATACCACAGCCCCTCCTTTGTAGTGTTTCCTGGTGGCAATGCTTGCTAACACGTTGAGAACTTATTGTAAGTTGCTTCCTTTTCACCTGCGACCAAGCTTAGAACACCTTGACCTCACCTAGCCCACGACTAAATTTGTTTTGATAGCTCAAACCCTAATCTATGACAACACTTACACACTTTTTTATGAGAGCAGATGGTATAAAGGGAAAGGGAGAGGTAAAAGTGATTTAAAAGGGAGTGGAGAACACGGGGATCAAAAGGAATAACAACTCAGTACCTTCAGCATGACGAAAAATGATTTTCAACAAACAGTTACACAACCACAAAATCTCGTAGTGAGACAAGTGTCGGAGAAGACTGTTTTGCTACGGAAGTGTCAGGAACTTTCATAGCAAATTCTAGGTTTGCGTAACTGTGTTTTCTATGAAAGTCTATAAAAGTGTCGAACCTCAAAAATATGAAATGATCATTTCGAAAATGGAAGGAGTGGTGACCCTTTTTGTTATGATGACATTTTTAAACACTTAATGGACCCTCGAATAGGAATGACATGAACCTAAAAAAAAAATCCTATCTATACTAACCAAATGAAACCAAAAAAAAAATATTTAGGTTTATCATAGATAAAACCTTACGTTATGGCTCTTTGTAACATCCCTCCCTTAATAATAAATAATAAATAATAAGAACTAATAAAAAT
>APFE030095722.1:164669-192704 GCA_000404065.3 Pinus taeda | reverse complement strand
AATATTCCTCATGACTGGACAACATAATTGCATAGTGGAGCTTTCTGGATAGACCTACGTAAACCTTTATGAAGAAAAACTAGTACTATTTTCCTTTTAATCACATTCAGTTACTATTTTCATGTCATGTGTTAATCTATGACAGTAAATTAATATGATAAATGGTGAAGTAATATTAATATGACATAAAATTTATGAATCAAGCATAAAAATATTCCACACCATAAAGAAGAGACACTGCCACCCGACCCAAAACCGAATCGAATGACGGGGAAGGTTATTCCTTCCCAACAAAAAATAATCATTTTATTAATTATATGGTCTGCCTGCAAGCGCACCCGCGAAGGCAACACCATTTCAAATCCTGTAAATTACAATACAATTAGGCGTAAAATTGCCTGCCTAAGATAGAAATTGTAAACTTGTCAAGAAATCTGTCCACACTGATCAACCTCATATTGTGATTTGAAACATTCAGACACCTTCAATCTTGTGATATACGCTTACAAATTTACAGACTTGTTATATAGCTTCGTATATAGCTTGATCAGCCGCACCTCCGGTGTCCAAAATCTGAAAAAGCAAAGCGGTACTAGACCCGCAGAATTAACCGACAATGAAATGAGTGTACCCCACTGATGTAAATGGATTATCAAACGCTGAGCGCAATAGCAGAATAAAATATAGTTGTGGAGGTATATAAAAAAAAAAAGATTCATCTATCTGCAAAAAGATTCACCCATTGATTAATTGAATCCATGGAAAGCTACGCGCGATTCCTTATTCGGAACTGGTTAAAAGGCATCCGCTTTCTAGATACTATACTTTCCATAGGATTGATTATAATCTTGTAATAGGAAACAGATTCTTTAGTCACGAGACTCGAAGCACTTCTTCGACTTTTGGTGGATATTGAACCACATCTCCATGATTGATAGAATCTAGATCATTAGTACTCCTTATCTTGCATTCAATGATCATTTGAAAGATGAATTAGTGGATGGATTGGATCATCTAGTGACTCACATCACATTGCAATTTTTCTTTAATTAGCTATCCAATCTGGTATCTAAGGACAGATATATTCTTCGCATTAAGCTTCAGTAATCAAATTCTTGACAAGTAGCATAATGTTAGTATAACTTAAAGTCTGGTGCATTCATTAGTTCTTCATTGCTTCCTCATACAGATTCTTGGGTTCTCTGTTCACATTAATATCTTATTATATGATATGACATAATTAAGCTATACTTTTATGATTCAGTAATTCATTGGAAAAGTATATAATTCTATAATCTTATTCTGGCATGTTGGTGTAACTACTCACCACTGGTTCACCTAAACACAGTTTAAATAGCACTTGAAATTGAAGTTGAAATCGTCACCAATTAAAGTGCTCTGAAAATAGTGAAACGGTTCCAATCCACAATGGATAAACTCTGATATCTTATTACCCTTAGTGATCATTTTTCACCTGCATCTATGGTTCAGTCTAATTTAAAAACACAGAAATAACATTCTGTGAATATTGATCATATTATTCACTAATTATTTGTTCGATTACTGCCTTTAGCAATAGCAGTTTCTTGGCATTTCTCTGGCCCATTATTGCAAGAACACAACTCTCTCAATATGATCTCCTACTGAATTTAATTTTGAATTTAATTTTGCATGGCAATTGCCATACAAATTACATGTATCTGCTCATTTACTACTCATATCATTTGTATATTGAACATCATCAAGCTATATGATGGTATGGTTAATACATTAGATGCATGTGGAGATGTGATGATTCACAGGACTCCACAAGTGGGCCGAGAGGGCCGGTTTATTTGATGATCTCGTGCGGGCCCATATGCACGAGGGAGAATAAGTAACACCATATGGGCTGGGGACAAAACTCAATCAACACTACATATGCCAGTGGTTCCTTTGTCTTGTGTATAACTCTTGATGGATAGCTCTTGAAGAGCTATGGGACCATCTTTCAGAAGGCCAAGTGCCTGATGTTCCAGGCTTGGTGCCTGATGATTCCAGGCTTGGTGCCTGATGTTCCAGGCTAGGTGCCTATTATTAGATTGGGATGCCGAAGTCTGGAAGGGATGTAAAGGACTTCGATGCCTGCAGCTGTGCGCCTTAGTAGTTGTGGAGGGAGTGGGCCAGCCTGTGAGATGCCCGGGGTCATTGAGTACCAGACCGAATGCCTGCCTTGGGGCAGATGAGGTCTGAGTCAGGCGCGAGCCTTGCGGCCAGCCTTGGACTAGGATACAGACTGGGTTAGGCTTGTGCCTGGTGCCGAAAGTGGAAAAAAGACAGAGATTCCTTGAGATTTCCGGGGTGTTGGGAACTTTCGATGCCTGCTAGTTATACTAGTTCAGCAGAGGGTGTTGGCAACATGAAGAAATAAAAATAAGAACTAAAAAAAAAAAAAACTTAACTTCGGGACAAAGTTCCTTAAAGTGGGAGAGTATTTAACATCCCTCCCTTAATACTAAATAATAAATAATAAGAACTAATAAAAATAATACAAAAATAATAATTAATAATAAATAATAATAATAATAATGAATAATAATAAATAAACCACTTAATAAATAATAAATAATAATACTAATAAAATATACAAATAATTAGTAATAATAAAATAATGAGATATAAATAAAATCATAAAATAAAAAATAAAAATAAATAAAATGATAAGTAATAAAAAATAAAAATAGTAATAAACAAATAACAATAATTAAAATAATAATAATTAACCAAAATAACAATAATAATAATAATAATAAAATAGTAATAACCATAATAAAATAAGGAAATTATCAAAAAATTTAGCATGTCGACACTTGGAGGGTGGGCATGTGGCCTGCAGACACATGGAGGGTGTGCATGTGGTTTCCCATCCAATGTTTTTTCTATTTAAGGAATGATGAGGAGGATGGAAGGGCGATCATTCTGAGGTTCTGTCTTCATTCTCTTGGGAGAATACTGAGACTTAGGAATACTGGCAGTAGTCGTTGATTGAGGGCTCGGGGGTGGCCAGTTGTAGCAGAATCCTGCACAATTGAGCCTACGGTTGGGAGGAGAGTCGTCCCCAAATCTTGTGGTCACTTCGCAGCCGGCAGGTATAATTTCACTAAAGAATTGTTTTCCTTTTTATATCAATTTTAGTTTTACTTGTGCTGTTACACTCTTCATAATGATATAGTGTTGGCTTGAATCATCAGCATCCCGCATTTTTACATCTCCAAGGTCTTTCCAAGTGTCAAGGGTCCTTTTCCCTTTTTCTTCCTTTGTTAGAGTTCTTGTGCCTTCTTTCGGGAGATGCCTTCAACAAATCTGTCGGATGATGATTCCTAGTGACCATGGTGTCCTTTCACCTCTGATCTATTTTCCCATACGCTTCTTCATAGATTTCTTATTCAGTCATCTCATACTCCTTATGAGGAAATTTCTCATGTTGACCTTTATCGGTGTGTGAATCATGCCTTTGAGAATATTATTAATGAAAGAGATCTTCCTTATTCTTGATTGTGCCTTTTAGAGCTATCCCACATGCTCATTAATACATATGATGACATGTCTTTTAAACTAAAAACAAAGATGCATACAACTTCCAAGATTGAGATTATCTCAACCCTCTCTAACTTCCTACATCTTTTCTCATCCTGCATATCATTCTTTCTTAAATCCCCATATGTAGAATTTCTATTGAGACATCTACTTTTCTGAAATTCATGAACCTTCTATTGAATATTCCATTGGAGGGTTTTTATAGTCCTCATTCTGCAAATACTGCTTTTAATGATAGTGGCCTTCTAAGATAATTCTTCCATATCGTGATTATTCCTTTATGCATAGGTGATATCTTCCAACAGCTATAATCTCCCTACATGAATATCTTTATCTGAGCTTCTACATAGTGCTCCTATATTGTTGACGATTTCATTTTCATAAATCATGAATTCTATCTTATGGCTACATGCTCCTATGCTACCCAAAACTTAAAAATAACTTATTTGAATAATTTGATCTCAATCATAGTAGAGATCTAGAGGATCTTCCTTTTTTCTACTTCTTATCTTCTTCTTTCACTTATTGGGTAATGTTGGATTCTTCTCTCTTCCTCATGTTGTCGTCCTTCTTTAATTTGGCACAATCTCTCTTATAGTGGGCATACTCTTGACAGCCAAAGCATTGGACTCTAGACATATCTCTTTTTCCTCTTATTTGTGGACCAAACTTACCAAATTTCCCTTTTATCTTGGCCATAGCAACAAATGCTTGTTCTTTTGATCCCACATCATCCTTGGCTTTCAGTCTAGTCTCCTCAATTTTGCATAGAGACCAAAGTTTGTTCAACGTGGTAGCTTCCTTCTTGGCATATATACCTGATGTGAAGTTGCCCCATTCCTCAAGTAGTACATTGAGCACCATAGTTGTCATTTATTTGTCAGACATAACTTCTCCTAGTTCTTCTAGTTGATCTATCATCTCAGAGATATTCATGAAGTAGGGATCTATTTCTTCTTCCTTAGATATCTTGATCTTATATAATTCATTACACAATGATATCACTTCTCCATCTGTACTAATTGACAATAGCTCCATCAATTTATCATATATTTGTACTCTCTCTCTGTTGAACTATTCAAGAATAAAAAGAATATTTGATCAAAGGGTTTCCCCACATTGGCCTTTGTCCCTCGCATCCGCCATATCTTATGCCCTCTTGTCTTGGCTTGTCTTATGCATATGAATTTATGTTCTATCTGCATTTATTGTCAATTTTTATAAGTTAATGTGATTGATATTGGATATAATTGGAATTTTCCATTGGGTTGCTAAAGGAACATTGAAGTAAATTGTCTTAAGTATAGAACATACCATTTTTATCTAAAATCAACAAGGTTCTTTTCCACCCGGATCATCCTGCCACATAGAATATAATTAGCATTGTGAAATATTTTTAAAAACTGTTAAAAAATAGGGATCAACATAAAGATTTAATTTATGGACATATAAACTCATACAAACATGAAGAATAAAGTACTAATCTTATAACATGGATGTGAGTAATTATGAAATTTTCAAACCCAACCTTTTATGGAAAAGGACCTACAATATCACAAGGATAAACTTGTTTTGACTTTAAACACAAAAATAATATTGCTCAAAGATAAGCTAGGAATAAGGGTGACATGGAGTGGGGATTGGATAAAGGATCCCCTACTTTCACTTCAACTTCTTAATTTCACCTTTGATCACTCTTAATGAAATGACCATATATTTTAGCTTAGTTGTGGTACCTGGGTCAATTCTAAGGGTATTTCTCATTCCAACATTTGTGGTCATTTTTTAGGACCATACTTGATCAAAGAATCACACTCAACCAAAGGGTTGTGGTTAGAAGAAGGGTGATGGTCAATGTGAGGATGAGAATCATAGTAAACTACATATATTTCAGATCAAATTTTCATTTTTAAATGCAATCATATATACCAAATTACATGTTCTTTATTTCTAAATGATAAACATAGCATATAAGAATCATTAATGAGAGGTTATGTATTACCCTCATAATGGAAATGTCTACATATATTTGATTCAAGTTGTAATTGATCAACAACTCTTCTCCTACAATTATTGATCTTATTATGTAGGCAAATACATGGCTTCCTTCACATCCCTCAAGTATGCAAATGGGTTGCTTATTTTTTTTTCCCGAGTTGTGTACTATTTATAACCCCTGCAATATTCCCCAATGTTGTTCCCATTCGTCAATATATATAGATGCTCCTTTATTTTTATCATTGTCTCTTAGTCATATATAATTTGTAGCCAGTCTGTATCTCTGCATGCCTCACATATATCGGACCAAATGCAACCAATATCTATAAGTGTAACAAGGTCTTACATACTCTATCAATTCAGTTAATCCATCTTAAGGAACCTTTATGCCATCCATAGAAAATAGCCCAAAACCATGTAGTGATGATGGAGCAATGTGATATATCCTATCATTGAGACAAAAATATAAGCTTACTTGAGGAAGGTCCTTGGGTAGCCATATTTTCACTAGATGTTGGCACATCAATGGAACCTTGACATTGTTTATGCTCTCAGTGTCATAATAACATTACCCCCCAAAAGCAATAAAGGATTCCATGAATCTACGACATTTTCTTCTGATTTTCTCACCCCTATTTCATCTTTTTCTGTTAGACATACTAGATCTTGGACCTTCATCCACTCTACCTAAACTACCCTCACTATGAGAAGATAGATATGATAGGTACATGTCTAGTTGTACCTGCGATCCATCCAGTTTGTCCCTATTTAACATTGAGATTAAATGAATAAACCAAGAAGAAACACCACCAAGAGAAAATAAAGGATGCGAGCTGACAAAAACATTGGATATGAAAAATATTTGCAAGAAAAGAAACGTTATTGTGGTCTTGAACCATTTCTCTTAGATTTCCATCAATCAAATTTGTTGGTCTTATAGAGACCTTCCATGCACGACTGTGTGAGCCATATGGATCTATAGAAACAATATGTTATTTCAGAGTAAATATCTCTTTCGTATCCAAGATTTTCTTATGATTAGTTATGTGTAAGAAGCTTGTCTTATGATTAGTTACCATCAAACTTATCAAATGTCACCAAGGGTTAAGAGGGATTAAATCCTTTTTCATTCTAAAATAAGCATGCACCTCAAGAGATTTGATCCCTCTCAAACCTTGGTAGATCCTGAGTTAAGATAGATCTATGATGGTTAAATATCTTAAATTATTTTTTAATTAAAATTTTAATATATAAATTAATGAAATAAATTAATCTAATTGAAAAATAGATATTCAGTTGTAACTCTCCTATAAAATATATATTGAAAAAATTAGGCTTAATGTCATTTTGGATTGGAATACAATTTTTTGCTAATCCCTGAAACTATTTTGTTCACAATGATATCATTAGTTACATCTTACAAACAATAAATAAATTCATGTTTCCAATTATATTAGGTCCTGGTCTATACAAAATATTCTGAAGTTTTCCCTATGGGCTAGAGAGGGTGAATAAGAAATATGTATTTGGTACCGAGAGTACACCTACCAGGTTTGAGGGGTTTTATCTAACTTTTTTTTATTTTGAAAGGATGATGACGAAGATGTTTTAAGTGGAGAGATTGATACTAAAGAAATTTGTAGGTCCATTTTATATTTTCGTTCGTAATGGCGATGGGTTCATCAATTCAGTGGATTTGAGTAATGTTATCATATCTACTCAATTATATAGTCATTAGTGGATATGTGTATAATTACCCTAGATAATTACCATGGGAATCCCATAATTACCATTTGGGAAACAACCCAAAATAGAGGGAATCCTGGAAAAAAAACCTAACTGACAATAAGATCTACAACACTCCACATGAATTATAGTTGTATTCACTACTCACACTGGAAAAAATACTAAGTTAATTTCCCACTAGCTTCATATTTCTTTTTCCTTATTTTAAGGACATATTAGCATTAGCCTAAACCTTGACCTCATTATAGTAGCTTTTGCAACAAAGGGTTGTCCTGCACATAAAGGAACGAAAAAAAATATATATATATATATTAAACTGTCATTCAAATTTCAAAAAAGTATCAGTGTATGGATTACTTTGTTGGCAAGAAATAGGTACCTTATTTATATTCATGATTGTATCTTATAGGTCTTGGTTAGAACCAACATGCCTGTATTACATTACATTAG
Organism: Pinus taeda; assembly: GCA_000404065.3. NCBI lineage: Eukaryota > Viridiplantae > Streptophyta > Pinopsida > Pinales > Pinaceae > Pinus > Pinus taeda. The sequence goes on along the minus strand of APFE030095722.1, from coordinate 184,934 downwards.
ACCTACACATCTCCCCTATAGAGATAACATTTATAAAATGTTTACATATAACTTGTTTACATCTAACTTGTAATGCCTACACATCTACCCTATATTGGGTTGTAGATCCCCCCTTGGGTTCATAACTATTTGTAACTATCAAATGTCACTGTCACTATCACTAATTACTCATAAATATATCAAAACTTTACTCTCCATAATAAAATAAAATAAATTGAACCATCTTCATCTTAGTTAATGACTATTACTACATTGTCTTTAATTCATACCATGTTATTTCAATCAACATTGACAAAAAGAATTTTAGGCTAGATATAGTAACATATTTTTCTCTAACTGTTAGCTTAGTTAGTAAATTTGGGGTTGAAGAAACAAATAGGCTATTTGAAAGGGTGTACAAGCATAAAAAACTTGACGTAGGGCAAGAAAGTGCTTTCAAACCATGTTAAGTAAGAACTTTGAGAGAAATAATCTTATCAACATGTGCTTTGTAAATGAGAGTTGGAATTATAAGCATGCAATTCAAGTGTTTAAAAAAATGCACAAACTAAATATGTGTGTGCGTAGAACATTATAACTGGCAAACCAAAAATGGTAATTGTGATGAAGCTCTAAAAAGTTATCCACAGGTGGAACTTGTGAGAGTGAGATCTAATCTAATCATCATTTCTAGCATTCTCCCATGATGTGCTATGTGGTAGACTTGGATCAAGTTTCCATCCAACTCGATATGGTGATGTTATTTTATACACATCAAATAAAATAATAATGGCACCTATAGGGCTATATAAAAAAGAGGTTAATATTTAAGGGTTTAATGACCTGCTAGATTTTATGCAAAAATGATGATATTGCACTGAGTGGAAATGTAGGAATCCATTCTTCCAAGCACTTTCATGCACTAACCCCTAGGGTGGAAAAGGTTCAAGATGAATAACTTGAATTTGTTCTCATTATATGGATTTTCTGTGAACTTTCCAACTTTAGATGTGTAGAATAACCAATTTTTTTTGTCTCTGGCAGATATAATTCATGGTATTAATCTCTCTGCTTAAAATGGGTTTCTATTTTTTTTCTTTTAGAGAAATAGTATGGAGAGAGGTTCACTTGACATATATAGACCAACAAGAGGAAAAATCAAGATGTTGAATTAGAACTGTAACCCAAACCTACCAACAACGTTTTTGAGATATGAAGGTGATATGGAGGAGCCAACTCTCTTCTAGTTTTTCAATCATGACCAATATTGGTGTCCAAGCAATAATCGAACAAAATATCTCCTTGAAAAATCAATTCTAGAATATCCTCTTGTAATTATTCTAGAAACTCTTGTATTTACTCAATCAACGTACTCTAGTTGCAGATCGTATTGTCCTAATTATTGTTTGAAAACAGGCGGGCATTTGATTATGAGCCAAATAAATTTAAAGCAACGTTGATAGTGTCATTTTTGGCGACATGAAAAGTTTTTTTATTACCATACTTTTTGCTTTTCCAATGGGTTAAATAATATTGTTGGGCTCAGTTATCCTAGTCATGAAAAAATGTGTGCAGTTGGATCCTCCTATCCTTTTGACAATCTTACTTGAGAATGTTTTCTTAAAGGATAGACTAATCTGTAATATAACAACATAGTGGTTTGTTGACTATGTATATAGGCGTTGAACAGAAAGGTAAGTGAAATTTTTTAAACATATATCTATTGAATGTTTCTTATTATGATACAATAACATTAAAACCCTTAAATCTAGTGGTTATTCATATTCATGGTTCGATTTTCATGATTTCTCAAACCACTAAAGTTTTAAACTGTAATTTTTATACTTTACATATAGGAAAAGGAAAATTGTGTTGATAAGTGCCTCAACTACTGACTATTTATTAGAAATTAGAACATTTGTTGAGGTAGTTATATCAAAAGGATAGGGGAAAGCGAGAATGATTTTTCAGGTTGTGCTCACCTTCCCCACCTTAGCCAATGATTTAATATTTGATGAATATCTAATTTTTTATGATAAAAAAGTAGGAGAAATGTTCATTCTAACTTGATTATGTGTTGTTGATAAGTTCGACTACATAGATTTTTATTCATAGGTGATGAAAAAATCGAAATTGTAAATAATTCATGAAATGTTGTGGGTATTTAAGAAATAGTAACTAGGTTCGGTCTTCATAAATGTAATTTTGATCTTTGTACTTGTAAAAGAAAAGAATTATTATTTTTTTCATCAAGAATGGATTTCTTGTCCATTCAATAGGTTAAGCACATGTTTAAATGCTTCTAGGAAAGTCAAAGAGTCAATGTAATTATTGAAGACTCATGTGGCCATGTCACACTATGTAAACATAATATTAGAGTCAAAGAAATATGTCCAAAGTTATCCTCCAAAGAAAAGACAAGTCTCCTCTTCAAGTCGGCTCAAGAAATGAATTTTTATGCACAAATGTCAAGTCGGCCTCACCAGTTGATCAAGTCGTCCTAAAAGGAGGGACAGACTACTATACATAGGGAAGTACGAACTCACCATTAGACCATCAAGTGATATCTGAAATCAGCAAAGAGAAGAGGCCAGAAAGAGGTGCGAAAAGAGAAAGAAAGGTGCTTCTAGGGCAACGAAGTAGAGAGGAAATATATCCAAAGTTTTGGGATAATTTTAGGATCCTCTCTGCCATATTTGTAAAGGAAAAGAAGGACATTCTACTACTTCAACAAGTCATAAATTGCAGCCCTCCAAGAAGCTTTGGTTGGGCTAAAAAGAGATCTAAAATAGACCTCCATATCAAACAAATTGGGTCCCGTCTCAAGTTAAGGAAAGGAGCAAGCTACAAGGGTAATCAGTGCCCTAGATCATCCACATGTGTGAAGAAATCAGAGCAACAATAAGGGTTAAGAGGATCAGCCTCTAACCTCAAGGACATACCTCAATAAAGTCCTCATTCTCCAGCCTAAGTATCAAGGAGAAGGAAAAATTCCAAGCGAGGTAGAGAAGGAAAGAAGGACACCAAAGAAGAGGTCTCTAAGGAGACCTAGGGTTTTTGCAGTCACTGGAAAAAGAGTTGTCAGTTGCTGGAAGAATTGTCAAGGAAGAGATCAAGGTGAAAACCTAAAGAATACACCAATGGATGGACAAAGAAAGAGAGACTATGTCTTGCGCTTCGAGGATATACTTTTCAAGGGTATAGGGTTTGGAATTTTTCAATTGAAGCTTCAATAAGAGAAATTTATAGAAGGGCTTTTCTCTCTAGGTGAGAGAGGTTTTGCCCTAACTGAAATCCAACATATTTTGTTCTTGTCTCTTTTGTTTTGGTAGCTTTTTGATGAAGTAAGAAGAATGCACACTAATAATAATAAGAGAAGATTGTGCTAATAAGAAAAGTAAAAGTACTTCACAAATTGTTATCATCATTAGAAGAATTTCACTATAACCCAAACGCCCTAAATTCCTCAACATGGTATCAGAGTTAAGGTGACACATCAAGGAAGGGCATATCAAGAACACATAGAAGATTGAAACATCGAGATTAAGAAACAAGGGCACACAAAAATTGAAGCATCAGCTCTACAAGAAATGGTTCAAGATCAATCAAAGGCAAGAAGGATTATTGTTTCCTCTCATCAAGAAGAACTACCATCCTGGGAACAAAGTTCTTACTAAAAGAAGAAATCCCTCAATCTAAAGGAATCTACAAGAAGGTACATCCAAGAAGAGTCTCCATCAAAGATCCTTCATCTTCAAAGAAAGGCACCTTGAAGGAAACATCTTGAATAACTCCAAGATCTAAGAATTCAAATCATCAATCTTCAAGGAAGCAGCAAGATCTCTTCACAACAATTCTCTCAAGTAAGTATTTTTATGTTCTCTTTTGAACATATCAAAATGTATTTTTCCAAGGAAAACAACAAATTGATTGGGACTGCTAATTTCCTTTCATGGAAAAAGAGGATTGATCTACTTCTCAAAGAAAATGAAGTTATGGACTACATCAAAGGGAATGTCATTGTTCCTGCAAAGGATCAAACTCAAGCCCTAGAAAAGTATAATAAGGATGAAACAAGGGCTCAAATGATTTTGATAGAATCATCAAGGACCCTCTCATTCCTTATGTTTCCACCTTGAAACATCTAAAGAAATCTATGATAAATTAGTGGAGTTATTCTCAGTCAGTACAGCTGGAGAGGTGATATCATTGTGTAATGAATTATATAAGATGAAGATATCCAAGGAATAAGGAATATCTCCCTACTTCATGAAGGTCTCATAGATGAGAGACTAGCTACAAGAACTAGGAGAATTTATGTCAGACAAATAAATGACTATTGTAGTGCTCAATGCATTACCTAAGGACTGGGGAAACTTCACATCAAGTATATATGACAAGAAGGAAGCTACCCCGTTGAATGAACTTTGGTCTGCATGAAAAATTGAGGAGACTATACTGAAAGCCAAGGATGATCTGGGATCAAAGGAGCAAGCATTTCCTGTTGTGGCCAAGAGAAAAGGGAAATTTGGCAAGTTTGGTCCACAGAGAAAGGGTAAAAGAGATATGTACAAAGTCCAATGGTTTGGCTACCAAGAATATGGACACATAAGAGGGATTGTCCTAAGTTCAGGAAGGACAAAAATAAAAGGAAATGAGAAGAAGCCCACATTACCCAAGAAGTAAAAGAAGAAGAGAAGAAGAGAAGAAGAAGAAGAAGGAAACCCCTTCAGATCTCTACTATGACTGAGATCAACTTCTTCACATAATTCTTCTTTAAAGTTTTGTGTATCATAGGAAAATATAGAAGTAGGATAGAATGCATGATTTATGAGAATGGCATCTTCGAGAATATAGGAGCATTGTGCATAAATATCTTATATAAATATATTCTATGTAGAAAGGAAGTAGCCATTGAATGGCCTCATCCATGCATAAAGGAATGATCATGATCAAGAAGAATCATCTTAGAAGGCCACTATCACCTATAGGAAAGAGAATTTGTAGGATGAGGACTATAAGAATCCTCTGGTAAAATATTCAATAGAAGGTTTTGTTGTGCTGTACAACAACCCCCATTTCATAAATTTTTTCTTTCTAACTATAATATGAAATGGGTCCCTTTTAAACATAGATGTGTGAATAAATTGGTATCAACTCATCATTAGAAAATTCTTCATCAAAAGGTCCAATGGAAATGTTATATTATAAACCTTTTGAACTATAATGAAATCGGTCTTATGAATAAATATAAAATTCTTTATTATTGTGATAAAGCGATCGCAAGATCGCATATCGCAACAATAAAGAAAACGTAATGCATGCACCCATTGACTTACTCCGATCCGAAAAGCGAACAACTATCGGATATCGGGAAAGGCGAATAGCAAGTATAATGAAAGACCCTCCCCTATTTCTCCGATGCGATATCGCTATCGACAATCTGAGGATGTAGCGCAGCGCATGTTTATGACACCTTTAAATCTCCCAATGCAATAAGGTATATCGCCATCGGTGATCGGCGATTTCGCAATGACATAAGTAATATGACCCGAGCCCATCCCCAATTGAGATACATTAAGGTGCGAGTTTCAAAACATATTTTAAAAAAGGCTTGCATGCATTATTTTGGATTATTGTTAAAAGCCTTCCCATTCACGTTAACAATCACCGCTTGCGATTTACTTATGATTATCCGCTAAAAACCCAAGCTATGCTTGAATGAATCATTCGGCATATAAACGATATGATGGGTACTTAAAACTCCTTTACCATGATTGACAGGTTAAGTGGCCAATTAATGAAGCAGTTATGACGAGATCTTCCCTGAGATTGTATCTGTGGCAGCATCACTATAATCTTTCATTATTCGCTAATTGATATAATTCTTTCGTATTGGCTCATACTACCTATTCTTTATATCATGTTGGTTTCATTCCTTGCGCAGAACTCCGTCGAAAGAACAAATTCAAACCAAATGGGAAAGGAATCCAAGAGATTCGCGGCAGCAGCGGCTCCTGCAGTAACAATGCAGCCCACCAGTGATCCAGGACCAAGCAAAAAGGGTTTGATTTCAGACACTACGTGTCTTGGCCTTGGAAACACAAGTTGGCAAAGCATCTATAATTTAATTGAAGCAGAGGAGCCTGAGGCAGTACCAATACAAGGTACCGCAGATTCAACTAGAAAATCAGAAGCTTCCCTTAAAAATTTAGCTTATTCATATTTGCACAGAATAGCAGCACGTGAGAAAATTCTTCCATACACTGACGTAGTGCGATGGGCAGTAGAAGAGATCCCGGTTTTAAACAAAACATTTTGCACAGTTGACAGAAGGATTTTTGGCTCATTTCAGCCTGATGACTTACCGAAAATGTATCACTTGCCCGAACCTCAAAAGAAATACAATAAATCCTTTCTTGAAAAGTTCGCAAATGAGAATGATACTGAATCGGCCCCAATTTGAGAGTGGAGACAAAACCCCACAAGGTACAAACATGAATCCTCAGATAAGTACTCTGTAGATTCATTATGTTCTCCTTACTGTTATGCCAGGGCAATGATGTGTAGAATTTGGTGATTACATGATTATGCAAAGTTCACTATTGAAATGGTTCCTTTAATGGAAGCGGCGGTTAACAGTGAAGTAATGGATTGGGCAAACATATTGTCAGATAAATTAGCCACTACAATTCTTGAATTTAGAGCAAAAACTCGCGTAACCGACAGGACTATTCCTCCTTTTTATTATAGTGCTTATATTATGGATACTCTTTGCTTCAATTCTGAATTTCATGTACTTGGGTGGAGATGGACTTCACAAGATCCCATGCCAATCCACATTTATCATCAAAAGTTATGGAAGGCGCACTATAAAGACCACTTGTACCAAATCTGTAATGGTTTCATGTTACCTATATATTATGCCATTTTTTATAAGCCTGCCCCAAAGATTTCCACGGAAGCAGAGGTTGACCTAACCGCTGTAGGAAATTGGTTCGAGGAAGACAAGTTCACATACATAAGGGTTTTTGGTAGCCTTGCAAGACCTCATGTCCTTCCTCTGTATGTACCTAACAAGCTGTTAGCCCGAGAATTGGCCTACCAAATAACAACAGCCGGAACATCCAAGACTCTTAGGAATTCTAAAAAGCAGGCTTGGCCTACTTTTCCTTTGAGATGCGGTGTTTATACTCTACACGATTACAAGCATGCAGAGAAGGAGGCAGAAAAAATTAACATGCTCAATCTTGCAACCATTCCTAACAAGCAATTTGATGCAAGGAAAGTTGCCTATATTGTGCTTGAACAAGCAAAACTTACAAGGTTTGATCATGAAAAAGATGAATTTGATGACCTATTTTCTTCAGCATAATCATTATTCCAGGTATAAACGCTGGCCAAAATGAGATATAAAAATGAAAGGCTACTAGAATTTAATAGGCTCAGAGAACAGAGGTTGCAAACTCTACCTCTGGACTTATTAGCTACTACCCCAACAATCCAGTCAAGCGAGCCTGAACAGCGAATTATTGATAAACCTCCTGCTATAGAGAAGATTCTCAAAAGAGGAAAAGAACCAGAGCAGGAGAAAGAGCAGAAAAAAGAACAGGACAAGGGAAGTGAAAACATCAATATGGATACTCAGATTGATCCTAAGCTCCTCCAAGAATGGCAACAATTTGACTCTATTATAAGCAATCTGGAAGGTTCACAAGGTACCAACACACCGAAAGTAACAGTTGGACAAGATACAGCGTCAACAACGGTTCCAATTGAAGGAACCAGCGGCCTACCCACCAACACAGATGTAGAAATAATTCCAAAGGATTCATCCGATCAAATTATTTTGCAGATAGAAGACATACCTCCATTAGATGTCTTTTACAGTCCCAAACACAGGGCTGTAGTGAAAAGACAGAGGAAAAGGAGAAGACTTGATTAATCTTCCCTGTTTCCAACACAAACAGAGACAGCTAATGTAGTGTGGAAAGAAGAGTTTAACCCTTCCGATGACCTTACAAAACTTTCTCAGTACGCTGGAGCTTATTCGGCAGCCACTATGGATAAAGCCTCGGAAGTAAGCAATCTACTTAAGGAAAGAGACCAAACAATTGTTTCATTGCAGTTACAAGTGTCCGAAAGACAGCAAAAAATTGAACAGTTAGAACAGCAACTATCAACACAGCAGTAGATAAACAACCAATTAAATAAGCAATTGCTTGAGGAGAAACAAAGGATACACTCAAGAGCGATACAAAAACAAAAGGAATTATCCGAAGCATTGGCCAGGATAAAGACAATGAATGAACAAATGATGAAAACAAAAGAAGAGCAAATCACTCAGCTATCACATCAAGTAGAAAAGTTCAAGAGTCTTCTGCAACCAGCAGATTTCAGGTTTGAAGCTCTCCAGATCAACAAAGCATTGGTTACACAGCTAAGAGTGCTATGTCATAACATTTCTTTGGTTGAGCCCCTTTGTGAGATTACTGCATCAATAGTTGACAAGTCAATTGATGCTAGGCAGGATTTGTAACAGGTCGATGAGAATCTAACCAACTTCCTTGCTTGGAAAGACACCAGCGAAGGGCAAGCCGCAAATCTGCCTAAAATTCTAGAGTCACACAAAGAGATCCTTTTCTTAGAATGGCAGTCACAGCTAATGAAATCAAAGAGAGAAATCTCAAGATGCAGATTATCTACCAGTAATTTAGTTGAGTTATTCAATAATACTCTTTATCTGTCTAACATGATTTCGCAGTGCACTCCAAGTAAACTACCATCATCCAAAGCATTGGAACAAACATGCAATCAAGAATTGGAGAAAAATGGAAGATTAATTGTCGGCATCCAAAGTTTAACTTGGGATACCTTTTGGTTTTTCTTCGTAAAACCATACAGTCAAAGGGCTGACCTCAAATGTTTAACCGATGTGATCAGTTGTATCATTCCCGAAATCCATGATGCCACATACTCAGCTCAACTACATTCTCGTCTCACTCGTCCTCCAGAATTGGAACTGATGCTTGCAATCTGCCAGCTCAGATCAAAAGGAGATCATCCGAAACAATGAATCATGTTGCTGACTGTAAACAAGCCTATGTTGAGAAGATACTCATCATTTAGTTGTACCAATTAATAGCATTTTATTTTTTTAATTAGTTAGCCTAATTAGTATTTATAGGCCCTTTCATGCATTTAGAAAGGGTCCTCAGTTTTTGTATAAACTCAAATCTGGAAGTCGCACTATTATGCTTCTGGTATATTTTTTATAAAGACTGGGCCAGTATTCCAAATTTTAACAAAGAAAGCTTTGATGGTATGTGCACTATTGCCTTGATGTGAAATTGTTTCTAAGCTGGAAGAAGGAATTTGAATGTGATTGATATCGAGAGTGATCCAAATAACATATGGTACTATTATCTATGATCTTGTTTCATTCTTTCATGTGAATCGTCATTTGTTTAATCTTGCTATCATTGGATATATGTATGTGTTTTTAACAGCAATCCTTATATTTTTCACTATTGAATGTTTAAGGAGTGTTATTCTTTCAATCATATCTATGTCAGTGATATATAAAGAATAGTGTAATAATGTTTTAATGATTACTTTGTTCAACTACTTGAACAAAGTAATTATCATATAAGAAATGTCTTTGTTTACCAATAGAGTCATCTATATGCCTGTTTGTGGATAAAGATTATCAAACATTACACTAAAAGCAGAAATTTCCTGGGATAGGATAGTTGTTCATATTTTTACTTTTTAGATTAAATCATTCATCCATTATCATTATATTAGAGAACCACCCATTTATCCATCATTGGAAAACTAGTCCCATTATTTCCAGTTGGAGCCACCACACCAAATGGAAAAGGAGTTGCCTTGAAGGTCCAAACCGGGTGGTTTTCCCCAATGTTGTTGCAGCGATTTTAATATGGACTGGCTTACATTTTTATTCCTAAGTGGATATGAACTAGATGCTACTACTCCTTCTATAAAAACTCCTAAAGCCAAATCTACAACACTTAGAACAGAGCAACTGCCTAAAGTTGAACAATAGTCAATGACAGAGTAGTAATACATAATTGAAGCTTGTACAAGTGCTACGAGGAGAATTACTAAAAGACAGAAGAAAGAACAGGCACAGAGTGAAAAGAAGGGCAAATTCATTGACATTCTAGAAGCCTTAGACGTTGAAGAAAGCCCAGTTGTGCAGCCTATAGAAGTGACCCCAACCGAAACAAAGAAGAAAAGAAAGAAAGCAAAGAAATTATATTTTAATAAAGAAGAGCAGGGTTTCATTTTTAGGCCAAGGAAACCTATGACAAGATCAATGCAGCAAGTGGAGAATACACCTGGAGCACCATTTAGAAAAACAAAATTATCAAAGAAATCATCAAAGCAAAATAAGGGCAAGGAGATTGTTCAATAAAATAATGAAATAGAAGTCCTACAAGAACAGTTAAGGGAGGCCAGACAAGAAGTAATCAAGACCAGGCTAGAGTTTGATGAATACCAAAATGAAGTGTTAAAGAAAATAGACTTTTATGATGAAATTGCAGACAAGTCTAAGAAGATGATAAAAAGGACTCTGCCTTTACACAGAATGTTGGAACACATGTATAGGAGAAATAGTTCATTGCAAGAAGATAGAAAAAACCTACAAGGGCAAGTTACAGCACTAGAAACTCAAATTGAGATGATCCAGGTTGAACTCAAGAATAAAAACCTCAACATTGTTGTTGAAGTAAGTGGTACTCCATGATATGGCAAACTCTCCATTTTTTGTATTTACTATACTAATTTTAGTTAACCCAGCCATATGTATAGTCAGCATGGTATTAGAAGTCATAAGGAGGCATTAAATCATGGAAACTTGAAAAAATCAAACTTTTGCAAGTTTCGTACAAACTGCCCTTAATGACGCTGAGTTTTTGCTATGAAATTGTTGTAGCATTCCATAATGGTTCAGGATGGTTCAGAGTTCAGAAAAAGGACATTTTGAAGGATTATTTTTAGCTCATAAACATCAATAAAGACCTCATAACTAGCAGATGGAAAAAAATTGCAGCCTAAGAGTGTTTTTCAAAGTCGCTATGAAAGTTCTGAAAACATTGTTTTGCTACGAAATCATGAAAAAACTCTGTTTTTCTGCCTTTTTGAAGATTTTTGATATGAAACATCCAATCTCCAAGTGGATTTCATATGATAAACGATGTCCATGTCATCATGATAAGCTCCTATTTTTTAGCCTACTAGGTCAGAAAATAGCCACATCTACAAATTAGCCAACACATCAAGACCGTCAGCATAAAGGGAAATTTAATTGATGTCTATCAATAGTTTGAACATTTAATGGCACTCTAGCAAATCTAGCATGCAGTTGGCTTCGTTTATCTACATCAACAAGAAGTGGTTATGATTTTAAAGCTAGTAGAGTCCTAGTTGAGTCCAACTATCGTAAAACAGAAAATCCCTATGAGGACTCTGTTAGATAGAAGAAAAGTAGGAGTAGGACTCTATAATAGTGGATCGAATTGGCCCAAGTGACAAGATATGTAGAGAGATCTTTTCTCTATAAATAGGTAGGTTTTCTACTTTGAGAAGGGTTGATGAAGAATGTGAAGAACCGACCTTTTGTAATATTTTGATCCTTTAATAAAAATTTGCAGCCACTCTGTTTATGTACATGAAATTCATTTCATGTCTTTTATGATTTTTATCATGATTGTTTCCAGTTTCACATAGTATCTTGATTACTTGGAAATCTCATTAAATTTTTCAAATTTCCTTCATATACTGTGTATGAATGTATATGTTCATTTGTGTCAGTTTAAAAGCTATAGATGCCTCAACTTCCATTAAACTTTGTTTTTTTCTATTCGTGTAGTTTGAATCCATGCCCATTGGTAGTTGTAATAATGTTTTTCTTCACCTACAAAAACACAAAAACAAATCAGAGTTAGTCATCTGATTGTTTCAATTATTTCAAGAATATTTGATAGTATTTGAGAGAGCCCTCTGAGATTGGAAGGACTAACTTCCAATTCAAGTGGTTTGAAATAGTTACACTAGGTTAAAGGTTAAAGCAGCCAAATTTTTTCTAGCCCAATGATAACATATTATATGTTTATACCAGTGAGAAAAAATGTGCTTCATTTGGATTTTCTACTTTGAGCTCTTGACCTTGTTTTTTTCCTCTTCTCTTTGACTCTTTTCCTCCTCTATCAGCAAATTAATACCCAAGTCTTGGCAGTTTTATTCAGACAATATTTGGACTAATCCTTGCGCCTTAATGAGTTTATTGGGCTTGATATCCATGTCGTATTCCTCGATTTTAGCAATCCACTTGTCTCATTTTCCCTCACTATCTCCTTGTACCAGAATGTCTTTCACCGTTGTTGTGAGAACATAAGCGATTATGTTGGATTGCAACACATAAATTCTAGAAGCCTTTAGGGCCTTGACTAAGACATAGGCATGCTTCTCCAAAATATTATACTTTAACTCAACATCCCATAGCACTTGGCTGAGAAACAATAAGAAAGAAGCCAATGTATGAGGAGAAGTAAAAGAGAAAATAAAAAATGGATTTAGGTAGTCAAGGATAACTAATATAGGGGCTTTTGCAAAATCCATTTTAATATTAGAGAAGGATTCTTGAGACTCTAAATTCCATTTTACTTCATTGTCCTTCTTCAACATTTTTGTGATCTCTTTTACTATCTCAACATAATTAGGTATGAATCTCCTCAAAAAGTTAATCCTCCCAAAAAAGACATTCTTATTCCTTTGTAGGGGAATGTTTTTTATTGCTTCCACCCTCTTGGGATCGATCTTAACCCCTTCTTTTGCTACTATGTTCCCCAATAACTTTCCCTCCTTTAGAGAAAACTGAGATTTTTTAGGATTTAGCGACAAGCCATACTTTCTACATTTCTCAAAACTAAGTTTCAAATGTTCAATGTGTTCCTCATATGTTTTATAGAAAACAGTAATGTCCTCCAAGTAAATTACTACAAATTTTTCATTCTCTCCCACAAATGCTATATCCATTTCTCTTTGAAAAGTGGCTCCTGCATTTATGAGACCGAATGGAATTCTGGCATGCATGAAGGTCCCCCAGGGTGTGGTGAATGTAGTTTTATTTTGATCTTCGGGATGCACTGCCACCTAATTGTATCCTAAAAAACCATCCATCATAGACATCCGAGATAACCCTACTACCTTCTGTAATATTTAATCCATTTTAGGCAACGAGTAATTGTATTTTAATGAGGCTTTTTTTAGATTCATGAAGTCCACACATAATCTTATCTCTCCATTCTTCTTCCTACCAGGAACTAGATTCGCCACCCAATCTGAATATCTTAGGGGTACAATGATTTTGGCATAGAGTAGTTTCTTGACTTCCTTCTCAATGGATGGGACTAGAAGAGGATTGATCTATCTAATCTTTTGGTTGTATGGTTTAACCCCATTCTTCAAAGGGATCTTATGTTGAATAATATTAGCATCAAAGTTTTTAAATCATCATATGACCAAGAAAATACATCCCTATATTCTTTAAAAGTTTCAGATTCCTTTGCTTATACTCATGGGAGATTCCTTTTGCCATCTTGATTATCTAGGGATCTCTTTCTGATCTGATGTTGCAATCCTCCACCTGTTCTTCAATTTCTGGTTCAGTTGGTTTGGTAGCCACATCGTTTGAGTTAAAAAAAAAAAAAAAAAAAAAAAAAAAAATAAAAAAAAATAAAAATAAAAAAAAATCCATGGGAACCAAAACCCGAATAATATTGTTACCCTTCAATTGTAACCCGAATAATATTGTTACCCTTCAGTTGTAAAATGTTGTAACCCGCAATGCTTTCATCCCAACCAGCCTGATGCGTATTTATCAGCGTCTCGTCCCTTTGGTCGATAACTAAATTTGATAATTCCCCAATAACTTCCATGAATAATTTGATCTACTCCTCATCTTCAAACATATACCAATGTCTAACATTATATGGCACTGAGGACCTATATCTGACTTCAACCTCAAACCTGAGAAGTGGATTTTGAGGTGGTTTAAAATTGCTGGCAGTTATGCCAAGGAGTTAGTCATTCACTTTCTTTCTCTTGGAAAGAATTGAATGTTGAAGTCTAAGAAAAGGTTATCAATAATATCCCAGATCTCATTACGATAATCCTTTAGTATCAAATGCTTGGTTTGGCATTGATTTCTAATATGTTTCACTACCAGCTCTGAATCTCCAAACATAGCCAAGCACTCAATGTTCATATTTTTTGCAGTTTGTAGGCCCGAGAGTAAAGCTTCAAACTCAGGAGCGTTATTGGTGGCCTCAAATTCCAATTTAAAAGAGAGAGGGATCAAACTGCCTTCTAGGGATATCAACAACACACCTGACCCGTTTCCTTCTTCGGAACAAGCACCATCAAAGCATAACTTCCACACCTTATCACAATATCTCAACTGTTGATAAAGTTGGACAGAAGGTTGCATCTGTGTCTCTTCCAAGATCATATCATCTTCCTCTAACAACAAGCGAGATAATTTTGTTTCTTTACCATACACAGGGGCATTATTCAAACAGTCGACTCTTATATCTTGACAAACCTTGATTCTCTATACAGACTTCTTTCTTCTCCACTGAATACAAGAATGGTAGCATAAGTTAAATCCAAATTAATGGATCCCCAATGACCTTGATAAGAGCATACCAAACCTTGCAAGGATTTCAACCACTAAAATATCCATCACTACACTTTTTACAGGAATTTGAGCCAAATTCACCACCAAATCTTTAATCATGCCTAGACATTTTACCCTTATGGAGTCAAAGGAATACAGGTCTTTATATGGTATGGTTATTTTCAGCCCCAATTGCTCCATGACAGATAAAGGCACCAGGTTATGAGAAGCACCTAATTCTAGCATGCAATTATATAGCAGAAGGTCATGAACTACCAAGGTAACATAAAAAGGGGTAGTGGAAGGGTCTTGTTCTTCAACATGGGGTCCAAATACAAATATAGGTCATTCTTCTTGGAAATTCAAACTATCTTGTAGGGGGGCCATGGTGGATTGAAATATAAACTGAGAAACATGAGCTTTATAAGTCGGTTGTTTTAACAGTTCAAACAAAGGGACAGAGATTTTGACCTTCTCAAGTTCTTTTTGGAAATTAAAGGCGACAAGGCTCTTCTCAGCTATGACAACCTCAATGAGTTCTTTTTCCTTATTACAGACTAGTTTGGGTGGTGAGGATGATTTTTCTACTTTTGAAGCTTCGAACTTATGACATATTGGACCTAAGGAATCCTTCTTTTTGGCTAAGACGGAGTCTAAAGGGTTCTTTCCCTTTTCTGTTGATTTAGGAGAATTTTGGGTAGCGGGGTCTTCATTTTGGTCATGCATCCTAGATCTCTTTCTGGAAGATCTGATATTATATTTCCTATGCATTTGTTCTTGCATGAAGTTTGCCAACTTCCTACAGTGATCATCAATGTCACAATCATCTAGCGGGGAATCTAAATTATCCTCTTCTTCCTCATGTATTTTAGCATCGCATTCCTCATTTGAAAAGGAAGAGAATAGATTTTCTTGAACCTCATTGGTTTCTTGTATCTTTTCTTTTGGATCATCCTCTAGGTATAATGGGGGTTGAATGTGGTCTTGCTACTATTTTCTCTCCCTTTGCTGAATTTGCAAGGGAGATCTCCTATACTAAGGATTGAACCCTCAATTAGGAGCTTGTGGATTTTATCTGGGAGGATTCTTATTTTCTAGCTCCAACTTCATGAGCTTATTTGATAGTTTTTTTATCAACTTATTCATTTCCTCAAACTTTTGCTCTTGGGTTTCATTCCCCTCATTTGAGAAGCTATCTTCCTCTTTTCCTCTCATCCTTTCTCCATGATCCATTTTTCCTCTCGACTTCCCAGTAGAGGTAAAGTTTGCTTCAACCTCTAAGGAACCTATTTGAATTTGTTCCAGAGTACGAGACTTCCTTTCTCTTAGAGTGAAACCAAATTTTGGATCGAAATCCCCAGAAAACACCACTTTAGCAGCATCCTATGGAGGTTTAATTTAATAAGGGAAACTATTATACAATTTTTTAAACCTCTTTGTGAATTTTAAGATGTCTTCAATATGTTTCTTCTTCATAGCATTAAATTCAGTAAGAATATAACCATGATCTCTCTTCTCCCCCCATTTTTGCAATAAAGAATTCTCCATCTCCTCTCAGGCATTAATTGAATAATTTAGCAGATATTTGAACCATTTCCTAGCCTCCCCGTCAAGGGACTGGACAAAAATCCTCAACACTACATCTGGGTGTTCAACATTTAGGTTTTCTGCAAAGGCATGGAAATTTTCTACATGCCTCTGTGTCGAAATGTCATCTTCCCCTATGAATCTTGGAAAGAGCTTGAGATAATATTGTGGCATACCATTCAAAGTTTGTGGTAAGTTTAGTGGAGAGTATTGGTTAGAAGAAATCTTGTGACAACCATATTGAGCAAAGGAGGTGGTAGGATATTTATCGCGGGTCCCCACTGGGGGGGTATCTGAGTCACAACTGGCTAGATCTGGGTTGGGAAACTATTCACACTCTGCATGGGACTGTTTATGAGGATGTATTTAACTTCTTCAACCTCAAGGGAGGGATGAAATGAGAAAGGGGGTGAACTGACAGAAGCTTCTTCGTTTTTAACTCTAGATGGAAATGAGCTAAACAATACACAACCTTCTTCAGGATATTCCAAGACTTTGGAGGCAAATTCAAGGAAGTTTATCTCAGCTTTTTGATAATTGGTTGATAATATTTCTAGAAAAGATCTTATGGAATTTGGAGTAACATCACTCCGCACTTTCCAAATCCTTTGGGATATGAGTTTCTCAGGATTAAATACAGGAGGGGTTTTCTACTAGCTGGTATCGGAGCGAGTATTAGGTCCTCGGAAATCCAGGGTATTTAAAATAAAATTCGGACAGTGGAGTCGCCAGGGTTTGAGATCTTTAACCCACACTTCCCTTTCTCACCTGACAGAGGGAATGTAAAACTTATCGTACCAAGGGGAAAGTATTATGATTCATTCCCCAGCAACAGCGTCAAAAGATGGTGTAGATTTTTATATCTCTTGTCACATAATTTCTTCAGAAGATGTAGAAGCCTGCTAGAGACAATCCCTAGGTTGAAAAGAAGGGTTAGTGCCTAGGGCATCCAAGAGGAGCACTTTTGAAGATTATCTGAGGTATTTATATTGCACTCCATATGTCACATTACTTGAAATAAGATAATTCAAAGATTGGTTCAATGGCCTTTCACCAAGGTATACTCAAGCAGATGCACAGATCTAAATACATATAGGTAAATTGGCTTATCTCAAAGAAGAATGTCTTGATCATGGTGGCTGATAAATAGCAATATGCATCTTAATATTTTTGTTGTAGTATAAATGAACAAGAGGAAGGAAAGGAGGTAAATCTATGTAGAGGGTTGAACATAACTCATGATCCTAAGCAACAATCTCCAGCATAAATATGGAAGAGTGAGGTAAAAATGTAGAAAATGTGGAGTGTGAATTAAGGTCTCAAGCTCTATGCCTCATGGATACATCTTGTCACCAATTAGAATAAGTAAATATGTGTTTACACATGTACTACAGGCTATAAAATAACATAATTAAATCATTTATTAACACATGTACTTTTTACTACTTAGTAGAAAACATACAACCATAAGTGAGAGGGAAACCAACAGCTTCATTAAACAATTTCAAACGAGGAAAGACATACATGAGTTGATATACAAAGGGGAAAACATACTACGCATTCCTCTTATTGGAATCAACAAGATTGTTTCATTAATATTTGAAGACAGAGTCCAAATCACCATTCCTTCACAGTTAACAATTGTATCAACCTAATCACCTCGTGAACAGGAAACTTTAACCAAAACTGGAACCGCCTTCTCTGCAAACAGAACTCGGAATTTACAAAAAATAGAGTTTGGGCCTCTCAAATGCAGAAATTGGGAACCTTTCTAAAGTATTTCTTCCCTCTCTTTATAAGGAGAGGGGGAGCTTGAAAACCAGTTACAAAATATCTCAGTCGGGCTCCAACTATCTGATCAACTAGCTGTCTCAGTGTGTGAAGGTTCTGCTTCCCAAATCATTGCAACAAATTTGATTCCTTTCTTTAAAATGAAAAAAATATCGAATAACAGAAATAAGAAAAATTGAATGATAGTTAAGAAAAATATATCCATTCCATTCATGTGATTTCCTATGATTAGGCCAAGTCTTTGCCACGGTTTTCCTCCTCAGTTACTAGCTGGTTCGCTTATCATTTCCCCCCTTAATTGTTTGAATTCCCCATTTTTGGAGTTGGCGGTGATTGAATGTGGTGGCCCTAGTGGTGTTCTGTAATCATGGTTGCTGACTCATCCATATTTTAACACTTTTGCATTACACTAGTAGAGCCTAATATGTCCTGTAATATTACCATAATCCCACTTCGAAGCTACAACTCATCGGAACTTCATTCAAAATGACATTACGAAAAACCTAGTTCTAATGTCCTCAACCTTCTTCTTGTTCAGCTCCTTATTTCCCCTCAACCATGGGACCCCCGCTTGTGCTGAAAATCTTAAATTGTAGGGGCTTAAATATCAGATCCTTCTCTTATCATAACTCCATTTGAAATATCCTTCCATAATTGTAAAGTCTCGATGCTACCAATCTCCTTTTCCATTGGCCCTCCTATCGATATTCTACCACAAGAATGGGTGTGGTGACCAAAGGCTTAGCCCTCAGGGGCTATGATATCAGATATTTCCTCCATCATAATTATTTTAACGTAAACATTAAGAAATTTGTAACCTTCTAATGCCCCCCCAACTCCTTTTGTTTAGTGCTCTTTCTATGTATCCCATAGAATTGGGTACGGTGACCAGAAGCTTGG
Organism: Pinus taeda; assembly: GCA_000404065.3. Lineage (NCBI taxonomy): Eukaryota > Viridiplantae > Streptophyta > Pinopsida > Pinales > Pinaceae > Pinus > Pinus taeda. The sequence goes on along the minus strand of APFE030095722.1, from coordinate 165,970 downwards.
TGCTTGAGTGCTTAAGGCTTAAGGCTTCAGGCTCCTATCGGAGCTTATTTCCATTTATAATTCATGCTTTTCCCTTGGTATTTTTATTTCGCATGCGACCCATGCCAAAGATACATCAGAATTTCTTCAAATTCTATTTGAAACAAAGTTATTGTTAGAAAATTATATATTACGAAGCAATGGAACACATAAAATATTATAGAAATATAAACACAGAAAACGCATAAAACAAGAGAGACACAAATATATGTGGTTCACCTAGTTTGGGCTACATCCACCCCGAACATCCTGTCCTTCCTTTCCATTATCCAGCAAAATGAAGAGACACAACCTACAGCAAATCTGTGTAATATCCTTTATTTTTTTCACAGTCTCACTTCTTTGTTTCTCGCTTAGAGAATACACTTCTATTACACAGACTCAATACAATGCCCTCATATGAAGAGAGGGTTTGCCTTCTAGGGAAAAAAACCCTAAACTAAACATAAGTTCTACCATCAGATCATCCACCTAATGAACGGCCCAGATTGACTAGAAATTACTATAGTTTTACAAGGAAATTTTACACATCTGTTTTTAGCTTTGGGGGCACTGCCCCCGCACCCCCCATGTGGAGGGGTGTACAAACTTCCTAGGGTATACATCTGGCTGAAACAAAGACCTCTGAAAAATCATGCTCCACATCCAACAATCTCCTTCTTGGAGAATGATTGTAGAAAATCCATTGCTGCTTCATTTGCTGGATAATGACTCCTCTTTGGACCTGGTTGTTTCTGATCTTCATCATCATCCTTGAAGACCAATTGAAACTGAGCATATTCTCAGTTTCTCCCTAGTTACAACTTTTGTTAGCATATCTGCAGGATTCTGCCTAGTGTGTATCTTTTCCATCTTCAACTCTCCATCTTCCAACATTGATAGTATGAAATGGTACTTGAGCTGTATATGTTTAGTCCTGGAATGAAACGCTGAGTTCTTTGCAAGATGAATGGCACTTGGCTATCACTGTATAACGTGCCCATATCATGCTCCTTACCCAATTCACCCATAAACCTTTGTAACCAAATCATTTCTTTACTAGCCTCTGTAGCAGCGACATACTCTACTTCTGTTGTTGAAAGTGCAACAACACTTTGGATTTTTGAAACCCAACTGACAGTTGTTCCACCAACAGTAAATACATATCCTGTAGTGCTCCTCGTGTTATCTCTATCACCTGCCATATTTGCATCAACATATCCTTGTAGAGAAATGTTTGAACCACCAAAGCATAATGCTTGATTTGTGGTACCTTTCAAATA
>APFE030095722.1:135302-163783 GCA_000404065.3 Pinus taeda | reverse complement strand
TATCTACAACATCTGCCCAAAACTGTAAAGGCAATCCTGCATGCAATCTCATGCACCTTGCACACTCCATGATTGTTTTGTTCATCCTTTCTGACGCACCATTTTCTTGTGGTGTTCTTTCAACTGTCTTCTCTCTGCGAATTCATGCTCTGAACAATACCTATCAAACTCTTTGCTACAATATTCACCTCCATTGTCTGATCTAAGACACTTCAATTTATTTCCTGTCTCAACCTCAACCAAAGCTTTCCATTTCTTGAAAGTATCAAATACATCAGATTTATTCTTAATACAATAAATCCAAGTTTTTCTAGTTGCATCATCAATAAAAGCAACATAAAAGCGAGAGCCACTGAGAGATGATACCTGAGCAGATCCCCATACATCTATATGCACAAGCTCTAATTTTTCGCTCTTCTTTTCCTTCCCAACTCTGAGAAATCTGACTCTCTTCTGTTTTCCATAAATGTAATTCTCACAGAAGTCCAAATCAACATTCTTCAAACCCAGCAACAAATTCCTTGAGTGAAGGATTTTCATCCCCTTTTCACTCATGTGTCCGAGCCTATGATGCCATCATGCTGCATCTGCTCCTTTGGAAGTTAAAGCATTAACATAGTTAGAAATACCATTGCATAAATACAGTGTACCAACCTTTTCGCCTTTTTCTATTACCAGGGCTCCTTTAGTGACCTTCCAAGCTTTATCTATGAAAGTTGTCACACAACCTTCACCGCCTCACTGCCCTGTTGAAATCAGATTTTTCTTTAGATCTGGAACATGCCTTACCTCCTTTAGTAGCCATTGGTTTCCATTCTGCTGTTTTACAAGAACCTTACCCATTCCAACAATTTTACAGGGTTTATCATCACCCAAACGAACTTGTCCAAAATCTCCTTGAACATAGTCAGGAAAGTATTTCTTATCAGGTGTGGCATGGAATGAGGCCCCTGAATCTACCACCCAGGAATCAGTAATATTTTCGAAAGAAAGAATCAAAGCATCTTGTAACACCTCACCTGTCACATTTGCTTCATGATTGTTTTCTTGCTGTGAATCTCCTTCTCTTCCCTTCCAAGATCTACAATCTTTCTTTAGGTGTCCTTTCTTTCCGCATTTCCAGCACACTATCCCCGATCTGGACTTGGATCTGCCTTTCCTTGATTTACTGCGATATCCTGAGCTCTTTCCTCTTTCCATTTTTCTTCCTCTAGACTCTGCACTCAAAGCATTTCCCGATGTCTCACCGGAGCCTTTCCGTCGCATTTCCTCGCTAAGGATAACACCAACATCATCAAACTTTAAAGTACTAGATCTAGAAACAAAGTTACTAATGGCCATTACCAAACCATTCCAACTTTCTGGTAATGAGCACAAGAATAACAGAGCTCTAACTTCATCATCAAAATTTACCCCTACGGAACATCACTGACTTGTAACAGTATTAAAATCATTTAAATGATCTGCAACAGATCCACCTTCTGACATCTTCATATTAAATAACCGTTTCATAAGAAATACATTGTTTGAGGCCGAGGGTTTTTCATATAGTTTCTCCAACGCCTTAATCAAGCCCTCTGTCGTTGTTTCCTTCGAAATGTTGAAGGTGACAGATGCTGCGAGGCACAACTGTATTGTTCCAAGTGCCTTTCTATCGAGAAGGTTCCATTCTTCATCTGTCATACCTGTCGGCATCTTTATTTTTCCACCCAATGGTAGGTTCAGGTCTTTCTAATACAGATAATCTTCCATCTACATCTTCCATAATGAGAAGTTTTGGCCGTTAAATTTCTTGACCCTAAACTTACCATCTTCTGCCATTGCTCCCACTCGAACGAGGAACCCTTTTTTCCTACGAGTTTATCAGCCAAATAGACCTTCGGTTCTGATACCAGTTGTTAGAAAATTATATATTACGAAGCAATGGAACACATAAAATATTGCAGAAATATAAACATAGAAAACGCATAAAACAAGAGAGACACAGATATATGTGGTTCACCCAGTTTGGGCTATGTCCACCCTGAATAGCCTATCCTTCCTTTCTATTATCCAGCAAAAGGAAGAGACACAACCTACAGCAGATCCACTGTAATATCCTTTGTTTTCTCTCATAGTCTCACCTCTTTGTTTCTCGCTCAGAGAATACACTTCTATTACACAGACTCAATACAATGCCCTCATATGAAGAGAGGGGTTGCCTTCTAGGGCAAAAACCCTAAACTAAACATAAGTTCTACCATCAGCTCATAATGAACGCCCCAGATTGACTAGAAATTACTATAGTTTTACAAGGCAATTTTACCTCTGTTTTTAGCTTCAGGGGCACTGGCCCCAAACCCCCCCAGCCGGGGGGGATCGGCCCCCCCCGTTCCCCCCCGCATGGAGGGGTGTACAAACTTCTTGGGGTATACATCTGGCTGAAACAAAGACCTCTAAACAATCATGCTCCACATCCAACAGTTATCCTTCGAAATAACGTCATGCTAACACCATCTTCTCCATGTGGATCTCCCTTAGTGGTTACACGTGTCATCCATATCTTCCCCATTAAGATCTCAAAAACGTTGAAACTAATTGCCACGTGTCCTTCATGCTACCACGTCAAATTAACGTCATCTTCCTTGCCAACTTCTTGGGGCAAATTATTTGTTGTCATGTGTGTTTGTCTTGAGGAGAGAGAAAAAGGTCCATGGGGTCCTTGGTCTCTCAATGATTTTCTTTACATTTCCCCTCCTCGGAAACCTCGCGTATTTTCAATGAACTTCAATTGTTAAGGAGTTACAAAACTCCAAAGCTCCAAAATCATTCCGCTATGAGGTCCATCCTTCAAATTTCCTTATAATGCTTGGGTGCTTGGCCTATGTCCGAGCCCTTGGTTCTACTTCGTCTTCGTGATTGAGTGCCATCATACATCGAAGCCCCTATTCAATTGAAGATTTTCAAAAAGGAATTTTAAATAGCTTCAATGTCTTCATCCTCTGAAATCTCATCTTAGTGCTTAGGCACCCCATCCATCCATGTGCCCCTGTCCCTTTGGATATTCATGACCGGATGCTAGTAGATTTTGGAGCCCATCTCATCGATAGTTTTCAAATTTGGAATTACTTTGGAGTTACAATGACTCCCACTTCCAATTGGCTCAACATTCTTGGTGTTTCGGCCTGCTATGTGCCCTTGGTCACTTGAAGCCTTTGCGACCAACTACCAACTGATTTGGAGCTCCTTCCATAGGAGGTTTTCAAAAAGGAATTAAAATAGAGTTACGATGGCCTCTTCCTCCAAAACGGAAACCTCCAAAGTGACAACAAGTTGACATCATCACCTCCACATGGCACTTCTTGAGTAGTGACACGTGCCACCTAGATTCAGCCCCTTAGGCCCCTCAAAATGCCGAAAATCCCTTTTATGTGTCCTTGTCCCACCACGTCATGCTAACATAATCTGTCCTATCAGCTCATACAGATCAACTAATTGTTTCCAGGTGTCTTCTATAGAGGAGAGAGAAAGGTCCAAGGGTTCTTTCGATTTTTGAAGGTTTCCTTTGCATTTCACTTTCCTCTGAGATTTTGCACTTTCAACAGAGGCATTTGTTTAGGAGTTACAAAATTCTGATGTCCTGATGGCCAATGCTCTGAGGTCCTGCCTTGTTTTGCACCCCTTGGCCCTTTGAAAAGTTTGTGACCAAGTGCCAGCCCACCTCGAAATCCTCTTCCCAACTTAACTTTTCAATTTTAGATTAACATGGTGGTTACAATATTCTCCGCCTCTAATGATCTCCTAGCCCTCAAGTGTTAAATCTTCCCTTGATTCCAAGTCCTATGGATCTCTCATGACCAAGTGTGGACCTAGTTTTGGATTTCCTCTTCATTGGGACTTTTTCAAATCAGAATTAAAAGGGAGTTATGATAACCTCTGCCTTCGATGGCTCTAAGCTCTCCATGCTTGGCCCCTAGCCCTGCGTGCTTAGTCTTGTGAAATCCTTGTGACCAAGTTCCACCTAATTTCAGAGCTCCTCTTCATCAGGACTTTTGGAAAAGGAATTTAAATTGAAGTTATGAGGTTTTCAACCATCCAAAGAACTTCCCTCCAATATTCCTTAATCTGATTTGTTTCTCTTCCTCCTTGGGTTTGAAGCTTAGGTTTTTTTAATTGTGGCCTCTTCTTCGGAATTTCAACCTTTGAGATTTGTTCTCATTTTGACCCTTTTACACTCTTTGACATCATTTGGCACCATTCGAACAATTTTGTAGTAAGTGACAATAAGTATCGTATAGTAGGATTTCAACACTTTATGTAAGGTTGAATTATCTTGAGGATTTTAGGAGACATTGTTATGGGACGGTAGTCCTTTTCTGTGGATGTTTAAAGAGATTCAAGGTTGATCTAAGGCCCCTACAAAGGATAACAGCTGGACAAAGTACCGAGAAGCCCTCCTTGTAGGTGGGGATAGGGTTTAGGAAGGTGAACAAAATGCTTAGAACCCTCATTAAAGGTGGATACATGGTTTGAGGATTTCTAACCAACAGACAAGGTTAGAACACCCACGTCCTATATCTAGAATTCAATTGCATCCTAGACAGATTTGTAGAAAATCATAAAAGGGTTTGTTTTGTAGTTAGATCCTAATTTTATGGTCAAGTCCAAATTACATAGTATATTTTGGAATTATAAAAGTGTCAAAGTCATGTTGAACTCTATTTTTTTAGAACAATTGAAATTTATATTGGACGGGTTGGCTTATCAGGACAGTGAACTCAGTTAAGATTGTAATTGTTTGGTTGAATTGTAATATTATGTTGTATTATTGACTATGGATACTAAAGGATATATTTTGTACTAGAGTTGTTTATCTTGTGAATTAAAAAGAAAATTGTTGAATAAACCTAATTGTTTTAGAAATCCTAGGGAAAAATTATCCTAATCTGTTACAGGTGAAACCATAAGACAATATTGAAGAGGATATTTTTTTTTAGGTTAGTTTTAAGAAAGTATGATTCAAAGTATGGTGAGTGGAAAAAATCCATACATGGTTGTATACGTTGTTACCCAACAAAAAGATTCAAAGCCAAATTGAATAATTCCAAAGAATGAAGAAACCACATTACCATTTTGTTGCTTTGTTCCTCAACCTTTGGTTGTGGCCCTAGCGCATCAATTATATCCTCTAACGCAACCCTATCAGATAAATGTATCCTCTCATGTGACCCTAGAATATCAAAGTCTTGACACTAGAACCACATTCAAGATAATGAAACTAAAGACGATGGTTAGGGTGCTTGAGAATAGAGATGCCATCCCATTGAGCGAAATGACATAAGCACCTACCAACCAATGGAAGAGACAATTAATGACTTGATTGAAAAGAACAATTAGAATATATAGATTGAGAAGCCTTACATGTTCGTTGTTGGTGGAAGGGTCGTTGAAGAAACACAATTCTCTACTTTCCCTCATGAAGCATTGAATGGTTGATCCATTGAGCGATTATGTTTTTTGGTTGTGGAAGGGTCACTGAAGAAAGATAGAGCCCCACATTCCCTCACGAAGCATTGAGCAATTAATCCATTGATCGATTAAGTGAGGGTTTGATTGAAACCCTACCCCACACATTCCTTCACAAATGAAGGATTTATTTATTGATGGGTGGAAGGTTGCAATGGAAGGATAGACAGATTGATAAGCCTCACTTGTTTGTTGTTGGTCGAAGGGTTGTCGAAGAAAGAAAGTGCCCTGCAGTCCCTCATGAAGCATTAATTGATTAAGCCATTGAGAAATTGTGTTTGTTGTTGGTGGAAGGGTCACTGGAGAGAGACATTTCCCTACATTCCCTCATGAAGCAATGAGGATTAAATCCATTAAGGAATTGATTGAGGGTTGGAATGAAGCCCTGCACTACACATTCCCTCACAAATAAAGGATTTATTTATTTATGGATGTATGGGTACAACAGAGGGAAGGAGTGAGGTTTTTTTTTACTATATATTATATATTATATATATATATACTATATATCCTGAGTGAAGAGAATCATGACCTAGTGGAATAATCAATCGTGTTGAACCCCTAGCCAAAAGAAAACACAATTGGAAGTCTACATTATAGAGGAGTGATAATGTGAGCCATTGGTTGATAGTAATTGACAGCACAATAAAAAAATCTAGTTTAAATCTTAGTGAAAATGTAATTGTTGAACCCCAAAAATGACATCCTCAACCACCCTTTTTTTCATTTTTTATGTCATTTACCTTATCCCCTTTTTCCCAACTTAAACTTGTTATACCACACTCTAGAGCCTGCCAATATACTAGATAGGTACTCTATTCTTGTTCTTTTAATCTCTATGTTTAAGTAGATTAATTATTGTTTTTTAGTGTATTTTACTAATGAAGTAAATCCTATGGAAATAAATTAGCATTGGAGTATTATGGCCCCTATAAGGTGTTGTAGAGGATTGGAAGTATGGGTTCCAAAATGGAGTTGTCTCCATATTCACATATACATCTAATATTCCATGTTTCTTGATTAAACAAGGCAACCAATGACAAGATATCATTCCAAAATATTTTACCATATATTAATAAAGAAGGAAAATCATACTAGAACTAGAAACAATCCTTTAAAATGGTTAAGAAACTGATAAAAAGAGCACTTACTAAGTACCTCATCAAATGGAAGAGCCTACCTGCGAAAGCGGTGGCATGGGAAAATGATTTATTCATGCAGAAACATATGCAATTAGTCAAGTGTTGAGGACAACACTTGTTAATGGCAGGTCATGCTAAGCCCTAGACAAAGCCATTGTTAATCCTAAAACCCCTTATTAATCCCTATATACTGAGTCATTAGATTTCTATTGTTATGTGAACATTTCATTGTCCCATTTTGTCATATATATATATATATATATATATAGTATATATTATATATACATACACACACACACACACACACACACACACACACAACAGCAACAAGACCTAGTCTTAGGATCATCTCATCTTGTCTTATACATTATATTCATTGTAAAAGGAAGCTTACCGCTTGAACTGGACTATAATTATTAGTTTCTTATGAATTTTAAGATGCATCGTTCACAATAGAACGACAAATAGGCTCATCGACACACTACTCAAAAAGTACTATGAATAGAATATTTTTTATGCTCAGATATGAACCAAATAAATTAACATGTACCATAGGTTAAATAATGATCACACAGTCACATGATAACCCAAGACATTACAAATGAGGTCTAACAACTATTTGAGTTTTAGGGGCATGGGATTAGCTATTTATTTAAAACATTTAATTTGATCATGTTCATGATATTTCTAACTCTCGAAAGGAATTAGAAAAGAGGTACATTGCATTGATGAAGTTAAAAGGAGTTGCTTTTATGTCATATGACTATAAGGAAGGACCTAAACTCAATAAATTGGAGTTGTACAAAAGCTTATTGTAAGAATAGTAATGAATAGGTTAAACAACAAATTCAATATTTCTACACTAGGGTTCAACATATATGATCTTTGATGAAGTAGTATATATGATGACTTGCATAGTAACATTTACAATATTTAATATATTTAAGAATTTTATTTGATTTGTTATAAACGTGCAAAACTTGACTTGTAACGGTTGTGCACTGATATTAAAAAAAAAAAAAATGAGGGGATCAAATGGAACTAAAAAACCAACCCAAAACCTTGCAAAAATAAAATAGAAAACAACACTAAACAACTAAATTGGAAATATGTAAGAGACACACTAGAGAGATAAAGACAGAGCCATATAATGTGAAAATACCAAAAATATAGTCTTGGTGGACTTAATCCTTAGCATAAAAGAGTGCTTACCATAAGTTAAAGAGATCACAACTCAAAGTAGGTTGTCCTCCCAAGAGGTGTTATGGGCCCATATAAGTAGGCACATTACCCAAGAGGGTTGTTGAGCCTACATTTCAAAGTTGATTAGGTCATTCAACTTAGCCATAACTTTATATTACAATAGATGATGGAGTTAGCTATAATAAATTCCTATGAAAGTACATTAATGACACAATATGAATAACTATAGGGTTGTGGCCCAACATGAAGATTACACAATTCTCAACATGACCCCTTAAGTTGAACATGACAACTCCACTGCTTTAGGTTACCTGAGTACCTATTGTGCCATATACTGAAAGTGTTAAAAAAACCCATAGATCCTTAATTCCCTTTAACAAGTCTTGATACCCTCCCATACCATCAATGCATGCATCTACTAGAACCATGTCAAAATTCAACGTGTATAAGCACAAACTAAAAAAGTTTCAACGTTTACCCCATTCACAGGTAACTATGTCCAGGGTCAATTAATTGTAGCATCATTTCCACTAATTATTGGTAAATTTTAAGCAGTGGATTGGTCCTTAGCTGGGGTAGACCCAGAATTGGTAAATATTAATAAATAATTTCATCTCCGCGAAATTTATGTTATGATTTTTTTTTTTTATTGAATTCATTCTATGAGTCATATTTGAGTATCGAAACCCTCCCATATTGTCAATGCATGCATCTACGATAACCATGTTAAATTTTAGTGTGTACGAGCACAAATTGAAAAAAATTCAATGTTGGCCCCATTCACAGGTCACATGGCCAGCTCAAGATAATTTTATGGCCTTTTGGAAATTGGTTCACTAAAACTTGCAAATAATAGAGAGAATTCAAAACAATGAAGTAGACAATCAACTGATAACATTTTCATATTTGACAAATATTTGCAAATACCTCTTTCTCGTTGTTCACTATGAAGCACAATGGTGAAATATGGGTGATCTCACTTGATTGTTGAATTATTTCTATGAGTCATATTTGAGTCACAAAATCCTCCCACATTATTAATACATGCATCTACTGTATCCATGTCAAATTTTGATTGTGTATTTTACCCTCCTTTTTGTTTCTCTTAAGATTCATACAACTAAGGGTTGAAGTGAAAAGCATAGAAAAGTTTGAATCCATTTTCAGAGCAGAAGATGAGCTCAAATACCATGTCATACACACACATCAAAAATTTCTCTAGAAGATTTTTCCAACAAAATAAGTTTGGAATTTGCCTCCTGGGTCAAAAGATGGGGATAGCAAAAGTTGGGCCCATAAAATTCAAATTCTCGGAGACCTCAAAATCTCACAACTTGTTATAAAATCCATTCCAAAAAGATCTGGGTACCACGGCTCGGGATTCTTCGATTGTTGGAGCCGAGGCCATCTATTGATGCAAACCCATAACAGATATTGGAGATCTATACCCCATGACCACGAAACCCCATGACCTTTGGTTAGATCAATTTCCAAAGGTGTCAAGATTGAACCATTTATAGAAAGAATTACTCATGCAGTAAAGGATTGGGGACCTTTCTCTCTCTCCTCCAGCCATATATTTGGCAACACGTCATTGGATGAAGGTGATGTTAGCAACAACCCACTGGGAGGTGGACACATGGCATGCAGTTTTAAAGTTTTCAGGTACCCAACGAGCCAGATATGGATGACAAAAGGATCAATCACAGGGTGACACGTGGATTGGTTGATGTTGGTATGACATCATCTTGACAATATACCCTAGAAGGTCAAGAGCCCTGTAACTGTGTCTAATTACATTTTAAAAGGAGTTGGGCTTCTGGGACCAAGGGACTAGAGGACCAAGGAATCCAGGTTCCAACTCAACAATAAGCAGTTCCATTCTCAGCATGGAGGAGTCACCAAGTGGATGCGGGCTTCCCCCATTTCTCAAATACAAATAATTAAGGAGCGACCACCTGTGGATAGGATAATCACCCATATTCAAGTAGCCTTCCCCGAGAGGAGTTCTAGCAGATGAACAAATGAGGAGGTTAAATTAGTGCTTGCCCCCGAAAAGTTAGAGTCAATAATGCAGCATTCATAGATAAACAGTTATGACTGATTCCAAGGGGTTGAGCCTTAACTCCAACTCCACCCAAGCACATCATCGGGGAAGATAAAATTGGCCCACTACATAGTAGTACAACACAATGACCACCTCAATCATTGGGACTGTTCTCAGGTGAGCATGGTAAGCGAGTATGTCAAGGAAGTGCTATATTAAATTTATATCGCATCTTACTCCCTTGTCCTCCGCACAATCCAACTCTGCCACATGTACCCCCTGCACCACCTCCTAACGTTTCCTATCTAGATTCCCCATGAACTGACCGTTACGCTCTACTTGTAAACTATTATAGTTTAAAACCTTCCTATTTAAAATCGTCTTGTGCATAAGCCACTCCATCCATTAGCACATGCATTCGCAAGATACATCCAACTAACAACCCATGACTTAAGGACTTCTGTGCACCATCATCCTCCAGGTTCCTCTCCTCGCCAAGTAATTCACAGTTCCCTTGTACTGCATAGTTTTCCACCATGCTCAAATTAAAAAAGGGTCCACCAAAAACCCTCAAGCCACACTAAACCCCTCATGGACACTGAGGGGGGGATTTCAATACTCCTTCTTCCATCTAAACCTATCTGTCCTTCGTTTCGACTTTTATGGCCACTACCTAAATGAGGAACACCCCTTCCAAGTCGTCGAGTCAGCACTATACCACTTAGTCACCCCCACGGTATACCATTTCTCAAGATCCATATCCTGGATCATAGCAACATTCGTTAAAGAGAAAAATTGTTGTATTTCCTCCATTGGGAAGACAATCCTAGAGGTCACTCCCGAATTGATACACAATGCCTTCCTCTATCCAAAATCCCCGAATTCGGAGAAGTTCACAGAGATCACACTATTGTATGATTACATTGGGCTCTTGGCTAGAGAGAAATAGGTCTTTCACCAACTAATCCTGGCCCCAAATGCCCAATTTCCTACCAACTCAAAAACCCTTCCCATTTCCATGTTTTGAGAGTCTATGTATCCCATCCTAACTATTATTCTATGGTTATTTGGTGATGATGACATGGCAAGTGTCTCCAAAGTAGCCTTATGGATTTTACATAAAATGTTGAATCCATATATTGTCCTAGACATTCCTTCTCTCTTGGCCAAAGCCATCAAGTTCCAGTGTGAACAAATCTACTTGGCCTCCTCCTTTAGTTATTACTTCATATTTGTTTACTTATTCCTTTACACTCATGTGGAAGAATTCAAGTACCTAGGCCACATCCTTTTAGACTCCCATAAGCAAAGGTAATATGAGGTTGATTGGGATAGCTCTTTGAAGAAGAATCCCTATAATGAGGGGTTTTCACATTTCCTCTCTACTTTCATGGCTACCACTTATAAAATTATCAACAAAGTCTCCCCTCCTAGAGTCTTACCCTAACAGGGGAGGATTCTTTAGCTTAACAAAGATCCTAGGGTGGGTGACTAGTATTTGTTTAAAGATTACATTGAAATTAGGGTATATGGGTCTGGATTGCCTCCTTACTAGTTGCATGTATTCATCCCATCAAAACTTTCGCCTTGGAGTTCATCAAGAAGAGCTTAAACACATACCAGATCCATTTTTTACTAGCCAAAAATGGATTTATGTTCAATATTCCCATGACAGTGGGCCCCTTTGTTGTGAACTCTAGACAGGCTTTCCAACAGGTGGAACCTATGTTAAAGGAGTTGAAATTTGAATGACGAGATGTGTGGCATTATGATTCATGGTGTTATTTCTAGTAGGAGGAAAGACATCAATGCTTCTACTTATGAACATGAGAATAGGCCAAATTTAGAATGGAAGGTTAATTTTGATTCATGGCCCATCAAAAAAGAGATGGATATTGAGACACCAAGATGCAGGATGTATCCTCGACTAAGAAGGCAAAGGTTAAAGAGGAGACAGAGGAAAAAATTGAGGTAAAATTGACTAAAAAGAACCTTGATCATGCCAACTTCTAAGTACAACTAGAGTATCCCCAAAAATTTTCTACCTCCAGTTCGATTGAGGTAGCAATCCTAGGTTCAGCTAGGAGTGTTTGCATTGATGTGTGATCTATAGTTTTTATTTTCCAAATAAAAATATATATATAGATAGTTAGATAGATAGATGGGACATAAGACTCACCAGGAGAAAGAGGCCTTGGATTCGATATTGGGGATGGAGGCACTTAATAAACTTGATGGTGTGGAATTGAAAATGCTTTTTAGATACATAGAAAAATGATCAAATAAAACAACTAAAACATTACAAGCACTTCAATTGTTTCAAAGAAAATCAATTAATTCCCCAACCACTCCTAGATCGAGTAGAATATCAAGGAGGAAATCCTTAAGCATAAACACTAAGAATTTGGAACATGAAACAGATACTTCCAATGCCAAATCCAATCCTAGGACACAAATCTTATATGTCCTCTGGATCCTATAATACACAACACTAACAATAATTTTTAGTACATCAATCAAATCCAATTATCAGCAATTAAAACAATAAGTGTAGGGGGGGGATTATTGGTAGACTATATTCATTTTTTTTGTAAGCTTGGTAGGACTACAACTTCTACATGTCCAATATATCACGCCAAGTAGGGGGCAATTGAACTGGTGACTTCACATCTAGGAGTGCCTTAATAGAACACCCGATCACAGTCTATCCAAGACCTCGTGGACATTGGTAGATATATTTTGAATAGAGTATAATTTGTCCTTAAAACATAAATATTAATTGAGATTAGCATTTTATACCCATGTAACACACTTTATCACTAGCATGTATATAAATTTCATTTCATTCCTCATTCATAACTTACTTTATGCAATCATTTTAGAGCTAATTAAATTACTCTAGTGAATGTTGTGGATTATTGAAACTATGGTTATTCTACTAAATGTATTCTATTAATCTTTGATTTTATTTTAGAATAATGTTATATTCTTGTAACATTTCTATGTCTAATTTTTTATGGAAAAAATAACTTGATGGCAAAAGGCTTGGTGTTGCTTGCGCCAACTTTTGCACTTCAACTAGATCACATTGTGAGGCCTAAGTCACCATTAAAGTCAGTGATCAGCAAGTAGAAATTTAAAAATTGTTGTGGGCCAAAACTTTGAAAGTAAATACCCACCAACTATTGAACAAAAGTAAAACATCAAACTCCTTATTTCTCCTCTAAGAATTGTTTTCATTGTTGATAGGCCTAGACCTGAAAAGAAAAGAATATGCTCCTCTGCCCTCGCCTAGGTTTCAATCTGGGAGCTTCAAAGCCCACCCGTTCTATTATGGATGGACAGTTTCGAGATTGTCTTGTTTTTTTTGGATTTGTGGTGGAAATTCAAATATTGCAAAAAAAGTGACGGATTTTGATGATCTTCAGTGGATTTTAAAGGGTCTTAAGGATTCAAACAGAGCTTACACTCAATTTCTATTTTTCTCCCTTTTTGGTCTAGAAATTGGAGCTTTAAAGTAAGGCATTGTCGGTTCCATGAAAAGATGGTGGATTTAGGTTTAAATTGTGGATATTCATTCATATATTGGTGTAGAATAGATTGTTTATCATAAAGGTTTGCTGAAAATTTAGGCAGATTGTGTGTATGTGATGGTCGGATTTCTTACCTCAGTTTCAATTACTTCCCTTCATGTATTGTGATCTCCTTCCTTGCATGCTATTTACCTTGGCTCGCCTCAATGAACAAAATTTTCTAGCCCATGCTCAAAATTTTTGAGGAGAGGGAAGGGAGAAAAACAGTGGACATAATGAGGTAAGTCATTATGAAATTATAGATATGTAATT
Organism: Pinus taeda; assembly: GCA_000404065.3. NCBI lineage: Eukaryota > Viridiplantae > Streptophyta > Pinopsida > Pinales > Pinaceae > Pinus > Pinus taeda. The sequence continues at coordinate 150,041 of APFE030095722.1, read as the reverse complement.
ATTTAAATTTTTTCTTTAATTTTTATGTTTTTTTTTCAAAAATTAATATATATATATATATAGGGACATGAGACTAGCTAGGAGAAATAGGCCTTGGCTTCAATATTGGGGATCGAGGGATTTAACAAAATTTACAGTGTGGACCTGAAACTATTTGTTGGATATGTAGAAAATCGATTAACTAAAACCATTAAAACATTACAAACACATCAATCATTTCAAAGGGAATCAAATGATTCCCCAACCACTCCTAGATCAAGCAGAAGATCAAGGAGGAAATCATTAAGCATAACCACTAAGAATTTGGAATAGGAAACAAATACTTCTAAAGCTCATTCCACTCCTGGGACACAAATATGTTCTTCCATCAGCCACGTTATGAATCTTGCATTGGTAGCTATGATACAAGGATAGAATACAATGTCGTTTCAAGGGAAATCCATATATCATATGTTGGGAATTTTTTTGTGAATACGTTGAAGGAATCATGCCTTCAACAGTTCAAAAACCATCTCCATTTTTCATTCTCAAACATATCGATGCACCTACAAAAAGTAGTAGTTCACGACATGGAGGCTGAATTTGGCGTAGGTTGGTCCGTAAAAAAGGTTAAACTAGAACTACAAGAGATTTTGGTGTAGTCAAACAAAGAAGATCAAAAAACCTCCACCCGAACAAAGGCTCAATAGAAGTCCAGTTGGTGTAAGTTTAAAAGTATGAAAAGAACTTGTAAAAATGTATGAGAAGTTGGATGAATGGAGAAAGTCCGATGAGGAGAGTACCCAGGTATTTAAATTTTCTCATACGATTATATCAAATTTCTTAAACGATTTTTATATTTTATTTGTGCATAGTTAAATTCAATTATTATATGTTTCAAGAAAAGGCCTCCAAGGCTAGGCTTGCAAAATGAAGTGTCATGCATCACAATAGCTAGAAAGATCTACAGGCCTTGATTTGTACTTTTATAAGTATATTTAATATGTGAAATGATATTTTTTATTTCCTAGAAAAAATAAATGATAGCATATTAATTAGTTTAAGTAGTCCATGTGACATGTTTTGATAGGAGGAAAAATATGCTCATCATCCAACACACTCGAAAAGGACATGTTACAAAAAAAAGTGGATCAACTTTGTTATCTCGATGGAGAATTAGGTATCAACAGTTGACTTTCAATAAGTTAGTTGGATATTGTTGTGTATATATGTCAATTTGGATTTCTTGCAACATAGAGTAGAGATAACATATGCTTGTTTAACATATTTAGCCAATGAAAAATCTTGTGCATTCTAATTTTAAAATTAATTGGAAGATGGTTGGAACATGATAGGATGAATTTCAACCTCCAAGGGTAATACATTGGTTGAATGTTTCCCACCATACCTTGCATTAAATAGCTAGATTCCTTGAATTTGTTACCCTTCCAACTCTTCATTCTTTTTCATTGGGATTCCATTTGGGTACTAATGTAGGCCTTATAATTAACTGGATAGGTGTCTCATCTCCTTCCTTATCTCATGCATCTTGTCACTGTAACACCCTCTAGGAGGAGGATAGCTAGCCATGGCATGATTGTATCTATGAATTTCCAAAATCCAAGACTCCAAGTGTAGCCAAAATTAATACTACCACCACAAAGGAAAAAGAAAACAACAATGGGATTGGAGGGACAAAGCCTTTTTTATTATTTGAAAAGACCATTCAATTAAATAATCACTTTAAAATCCAAATAGAAACAAAAACTAAAATTACAAAACTATCCATATTTTCAACAGGAAAAATAGGTTCATTACCATCCATAGGTTACCTATAATTTTTCCTCTCTCCCCACATGGATGTTTAATTTTATGGACCAGATTTGAAAATCATGTAATTTATGGAATTTTTCAACATTTACTCAAGCATATTAATCATTAACCATTAACAAGTAGAGTACTAATAGTGTTAATTTTCATAGGGCTAAAAGTCTATGTTGTATATAATTTCATTTTAAAACATTTTCACATTGCATTCATCCCATATCATCATAAGAAATTATGTAGAGAGAACATTAGCAATAACAATGTAGCATAAAAAAATAAAAAAATAAAAAAATAAAAAAAATAAAAAAAATCATCTGAGAGTTTTGCTACTACCTAAAGGAAAGATCGCGGAACGGAGACGGTTGCCTGCTACAAGCCATGGCATTCCCCGTCTTGGATTCCCTGACTCCTAGCTTTGTTTACCTCGTTGGGAAGGGCGACCCTGTGAAGATTAGATGGGGGCTTAAGCTCAGTAGAATCTCTTTGCGCGATTATGCCGTTGATATCGGGAAAACATAGCACCTCAGGCAGCCGCTGTTGGAGTTGGGGTTTAGCGACCGTTTTCTTGATGATTCCAATCTGCGTGTGGAGTTCTTCCTACCCTACGGCAACAGGGAAATCCGCATTCGGGAGCTGCGCAACACTGCCATTAAGAAGTTGTCTTCGGGCGGGTGGGCAGACTTCGGTAGGAGCATTTTCCTCCAGATCTGCTTCTCGAGTGCAGGGGTCTTCCAAAAACCCCGCAGGGCCATTTTCTTTGGCACAAATGGAAACGATCTATGGATAGTGATGCTGCAAGGACTCCCTCTGCTTGAGGTCTCATTTTCCATTGCGGTGTTTACCCTCTGTTTGGTTCATCTTCCTCAGAACAGTTTATGGGTGGGAAGTTGGATACCTTTAAATGTTCTTATTTCTTTAGAATAGTCCACCTCCGTGCGTCACTTAAGGTTATGCAGATTGGCATCCAAAATGCTTCTAGGCATCCTTGTTTTCGAAACAAATGCAAAATGTCAAAGCAGGGAGGTTGCATGGCAAGTGTTTGTAGGAATCCCGCGCCGAAAGTTGGTCTCTTGGAAGGGACAAATCTCAAACAATGCACAGATTGGATTTTCTGGAAAGACTCTGAGAAACTGTCGCGAGATGCAGCGTCCAGCCATCGTCTTGCCTCTGCTTGAACCAGCAGAAATTGGAGTAGTAAGCTTCAGAGAGGCCCCGTCCTCTTTCAAGCCATTCCCAGTGATTAAAGCTTCGTGCTGCACTACGCAGGGAACTAAGAAACAGACACAGGCTGTGCCCCTAGCAAGCTGTGCATGCACCAGAGTCCTCCCGTCTCAGATTTGCAGAGGAAAGAAGAATCCAAAGCACTCTGCATCTTTCCAGATCCTAATTGTGCTCCTTTCGGGCAAAACTCTGCTTCAGTGGGTGAGCTCTTCGGATCAAGTGCAGGACCTTAAGAAAATACTGGATTTTAGGATGGGGATTCCCTTTGCTTCTCAAAGGCTCCTCTTCAAAGGTAAACATCTTGAGGATCACCTGCCCCTTTCTTTTTATGACATTCAAAGAAATACCTCCATCATTCTTTCCCTTCGTTTAAGAGGGGGAGCTGTTGGACAGTCTTCTTCAGCGGAAGCGTTTTCTTACAAAGATGTTGTCCATGCTCAGAAGCCCAAGAATGCTGCTCCACCAGCCCAGGCTCCAAAACCCTTTTTGGTGGACAAGCTGGAGGAAACCCCCTCCATCGAAATAATCCATCCTACGATGGATAGGCAATTCCAAGTGTTTGCAGAATTAGGCATTATTTGCAGGTTCAATGGGCTTTGGCCACGCACAGCAGATCTCTACAAATGGATTCACTCGAACTGGACCAACAACTGCAAGGTTCTTCTCTGTTCAAAAGGCTTCTTCATTGTAGTTTTTGTTGACAGTGAGGATTATCAAAAAGCATTAACTGAAGGTCCCTGGTTTTGGGACTCAGTGGGGCTATTCTTAACCCCTTGGTTCCCAGACTTCGATCCCTCCACAGCTATCATCACCAAACTCCCCATCTGGGTCAGACTTCCTAATCTCCCAGCTCCCTTATGGCACTTTGCTGTGTTTGAAGGAATCGGTAATTCTCTAGGCCGCTTTCTAACCACAGACACATCTAGAGGGGAAAAGGGCATATACACCTTCGCCAGAATCTGCGCAGAAATAGACATAAGTAAAGGACTTTCAGATCAGATCATTCTCAAATATGGAGACTTCCACTGGACTCAGACCCTGGATTACGAGAACACAGCGTTCCGCTGCAGAAATTGCCATCTCACTGGGCACCTTCAAAGATCGTGTCCAGCGATCCCTGCCCAAAAGAAGAATGCCGCTCCTAAGCCGAAATCCAAGAACTGGAAACCTTTTGACCCGCCCCCCATGGATGATTTTGATTCTAGCTCAAATGAAGAGGATGTGGACGAGGACGGTATGGACGCTTCTCTTGCACAAGATCCGGTCTCCACAGGTCCTGAGGAGACCACTGTCCCACCTCTCTCGCAGAAAAGATCTCATGAGACCTCTCCTTCGGATTCAGACAAGGAGATCTCTCCGTCAGCCCAGCTTAGTTTGCAAATCTTACCAATGCAGCAGGATCATCTTGATTGGATCAAAGTTGGTAAAAAGAAAGGAAAAAAGGGCCGAATTGAATATTCCACCCAAGTTGGGTAGGATCCTCAGTAGGGCTCTTGTATCTTTGTTTCGTCTGGTTGTTTCTTGTTTAGCACTGCTCTCTTCATGTCTACTCCTCGAGGCCGAGGTGGATGGTCTATCCTTTCCGGCTGCCCGTTTTTCTTTTGGGTTCTGTAGGAGGTCCTTTGGTCAAGTTGATATGTTCCAAGCAGAACTTCGGGCTCTTGTCTGCCCGGGCAGACCTTTTGTAATATATGCTTTGTTTTCTTAATACAAAAAGCTGACTTACAAAAAAAAAAAAAAAATTAACAATGTAGCATAGGTATGTCATGATATCTCTATCATAGGGCTCAAGAAATAAATATTGCGTGGGCACCACTCCCGTTTATTGGTGGAGCATCGGGCTTTTAACCTAATGGTCGCAGGTTCGAGTCCTGCAGGGTGCTTCGCTGGAGACCTTGAAAGAGCGAGCGCTCTCCACCCACTTCCTTCAGCTTGAGCGAGGAGTGAATCTTGGCAGAACAGCTAAAGAAGCATTAAGTTAAGTACCTAATAAATATAAATTAATTGATTACATTGAGTGTATTCTATACAAAAGAGTGGATCGATTCGATACCTATTCCTATATATCATTTGAGTTATGATTATTCATAATATGTCTCGAATCAATGATTCGAGATCACTCATCTCGATCATGATTCGAGATCAGGGAGGAATATCTCTATCATAACATTTTCTCATATCACAAATAAGAAAACCTAGAGAGGTCATTGTCATATCCAAGAATTGAGGGCCCACATTAGAGCATTGTTACACCACAAGGGTGAGGCCCATTAGGGCGTTGTTACACCGCAATATTGAGGGAAAATTTCACAGACCCATAGGATGGAATGATCATTATATCACTTCCAAATAATTACACATCCTAATGTGCATTTCTTTGAGGCCCATAAGCCCTGTCTTTTACTCTGTGAAATCCATGCAATTTGGAGTATTCTTGAACAAAAAAATATACATGTGAAAAAATAAAATTATTTAATTTTATTAATGTTACATATAAGTAAAAAAATACTCTCTAAGTTGAATCATTCAATTTGGCCTTGAAATGAAGGTTGGGCGTGCATTTTGTGAAGCGGGCCAAAATTGTCTTGCTTCACTAAAACGAACATCTGGGCTTCATTTCTTGGTCAATATAATTGATTGAAATTGTATACTACTTAATTAATAATTTTACACACTAATTTGCTTCCAGTAAGTTTTTGTTGTTCACAAATTGTTGACACTTTTGGGGGGGTACCATGTACTGCGATTATTATAGCAATTTCATTTACATTAACTTCGACTTTCATATCACTAAATTAGAAAAAAATTAATTGTATTAATGTTAATTATGAGTTAAAAAACCATTCTTAAAGAGGAGTCATTCAATTTGGCCTTGAAATGAAGGTTGGGCATGAATTTTTGTAAAGTAGACAAAAATTGTTTCACTTCACTAAAATTCACACACATGCTTCATTTCTTCACCAATCTAATTGATTCAAATTGTATACTATTCAATTAATAATTTTACATATTAATTTGCTTCGAGTGAGTTTCTTTTTTTCAAAAATTGTTGACACTTTTGGGTTGACACCGTGAACTACGATTGTTGTAGCAATTTCATTTACATTAACTCCGACCTTCAGATCACTAAAGTAGAAAACAATTGTATTAATGTTACTTATGAATAAAAAAATACTCTCCAAGTTGAATCATTAAATTTTGCCTTCAAATGAAGGTTGGCATGCATTTTTTTGAAGCAGGCCAAAATTATTAGAAAAATATATATTACAGAGCAATGGTACACATAAAATATTGCAGAAACACAAACACGGAAAACGCATAAAACAAAAGAGACACAGATATACATGGTTCACCCAGTTTGGGCTATGTCCACAGAGAAACAGCCTGTCCTTCCTTTTATATTATCCATGAAAATGAAGAGATACAACCTACAGCAGATCTGTTGTAATTTCCTCTTCGCTCTCACACAATCTCCTCTCTCTTTCTAGCTCATAATACACATACATAGCTGCAATACAATTCCCTCATATAAATCGATGGTTTCTTTCTAGGGAAAAAAAATCCATAAATTAACATAACTTCTACCATCAAATAATCTGCCTAATGAATGGCCCAGATTTACTACGAAATTACAATATTTTACAAGGCAAATTCTATTTTTAGCTTCAGGGGTGCTACCCCGAATCCCCGCCTGGGGGGACTCATAAAATTACCATCGCCCCCCTGACGGTGATTAAAAGGGTGGCATTTCTACCCCACTAGGAATTGGGGATCCACATGGCGATACCTCTAAATAAAGAATATAATCAAGCTCCACAACCAACAATCTCCCACTTGGAGACTGATTATAACAACTCCACCATTACTTCATTTGTTGGACAATGCTTCCACATTGGACCTAGATGTTTCTCATATTCATCATCATACTTGAAGACCAATTTAAGCCGAGTAAAATTTCAGCTCCTCCCTTGTTACAACTTTTTTAAACATATATGTAGGATTCTAGCTAGTGTGTATCTTTTCCAGCTTCAATTGTCCATCTTCCAACACTAACCATATGAAAGTGCAACAACACTTTGAATTTTTTAAACCTAACTAACAATTGTTCCACCTACAATAAACACATACCTTGTGGTGCTCCTCCTGCTATCTCTATCACATGTCATATATGCATCAACATATCCCTGTAGAGAAATGTTCGAACAACCAAAGCATAATATTTGATTTGTGGTGCCTCTAAAATACTTGAGAATCCACTTTACTGTCATCCAATGTTCTTTTCCTGGATTGTTCATGTACCTGCTTACAACTCCCACTGCATGTGCAATATCAGGCCTTGTGCATACCATTGCATACATTAAGCTTCCAACTGTTGATGCATGTGGAACTTTAGACATATAATTCATCTCTTCCTAAGTCTTGGGACACATCTCCTTAGTTTGAAATGGATATCTAAACGTGTACTAACTAGTTTTTCATTCTACATATTAAATCTTTCCAACACCTTTTGTATTTACTCACTCTGAGACAATTTTAATTTGCATTTTTTCCTATCTCTAGTTATTCTCATACCAAAGATTCGATTTGCAGCACCCAAATCCTTCATTGCAAATGAATTTTCTAGTTTTCCTTTAAGCACGTTTATTTCTTGCATGTTAGACCCAACAACAAGCATGTCATCTACATACAATAACAATATAACATATATTCCATCATTTTTCCTTTTGAGATAAACACAATGATCAAAGTGACATCTAGTATAACCTTATTCACACATAAACCTGTCAAATTTTAGATACCACTACCTTGGAGCATGTTTTAGGCCATACAAACTCTTCTTCAAACTACACACTAGTGTATCCTTCCCTTTGACTTCATACCCTTGTGGCTACTGCATATAGATCTCTTCCTCCAAATCCCCATGGAGAAAGGTTCTCTTTACATCTAATTGCTCAAGATGAAAATATTTTGTTGCTACTAGACTTAAAAAAGTTTTGATTGAAGTCATTTTAACAACAGGAGAAAATATTTCATCAAAGTCTATACCTTTCCTCTGTGCAAACCCCTTCACCACAAGTTTAGCTTTATACCTTTTTCTACCTCCATCTTCTTCCTTCAACCTATAAACCCATTTATTCTACAAAGTTTTTTTACCTGCAGGCAACTTGACTAATTCCTAAGTCTGATTATGTACCAAGGAGTCCATCTCTTCTTTCATGGCTAGCTCCCACTTCTTCCTAGTTTCTACCTGAATTGCTTCTTCATAACATTCTGGTTCACTAGAATCAGTCAACAATACATAATATAATGAAGGAGAGTATCATTGATGGGGTCTAATTATCTTGGTAGATCTTCTAACACCACTTTCAGGTGTTTGAGGTGGCTATTATTGTTGTCGTTCTTGTTGTGGTTGTGGTTGTCCATCATTATGACTTTCAGACACCTTTACTTTTTTTGTGATCTCATCAAACGTTGTGTATTCTTTGTTTTCTTATTCTTGTTTCTTTTCGTGCATCTGATCCTTATACAAGACCCTTTCATTGAATATGACATCTCTACTCCTAATGATTTTGTGATTTTCATAATTATATAAATGATAATCAAAATCATTAACACCATATCTAATAAAGGTACATTTCTTTGATTTTGCCTCCAACTTCATTATATTTTCTTTATTAATATGGGCAAAGGCTTCACAACCGAAAATCTTTAAAAATGAGTAGTTTACCTTTATACCTGCCCATGCCTCTTATGGAATACCACCACCCAAGGAACTTAAAGGCCCTCTGTTTATTAGATAAACAATAGTATCTATAGCATCTGCCCAAAATTGTAAAGGCAATCATACATGCAATCTCATGTACCTTGCACGCTCCATGATTGTCATGTTCATCCTTTCTAACACACCATTTTCCTGTGGTGTTCCTAGAATTGTCTTCTATATGCGAATTTCATGCTCTAAACAATACTTATCAAACTCTTTGCTGCAATATTCTCCTCCATTGTCTGATCTGAGACACTTCAATTTTTTTTCTGTCTCATTCTCAACCAAAGTTGTCCATTTCTTAAAAGTATCCAATACATCAGAGTTATTTCGAATACAATAAATCGAGGTTTTCCTGGTTGCATCATCAATAAAAGTAACCTAATAGCAAGAGCCAGCAAGATATGATACCTAAGCAGGTCCTCATACATCCGTATGCACAAGATCTAATTTTTCTCTCTTCTTTTCTTTACCAACTATGAAAAGTTTGATTCTCTTTTGTTTTCCATAAACACAATTCTCACAGAAATCCAAATCAACATCTTCAAACCTGGCAACAAATTTCTTGAGTGAAGAATTTTCATCCCCTTCTCACTCATGTGCTCGAGCCTATGATGCCACAAAGTTGTACATGCTCCTGTAGAGGTTAAAGCATTAACAAAATTAGAAATACCATTGCATAAATACAATGTACCAACCTTTTCTCCTTTTGCTCTTATCGGGGCTCCTTTAGTGACCTTTCAAGTTTTATCTATAAAAGTAGGTACATAGCATTCACTTCCCAACTTCCCTGTTGAAATTAGATTTTTCTTCATATCTGGAACATGCCTTACCTCCTTTAATAGCCATTGGTTTCCATTTTTCTGTTTTATAAAAACCTTACCCATTCCAACAATGTTACAGGGTTTATCATCACCCAGGTGAACCTGTCCAAAATATCCTTGAACATAATCATGAAAATATTTGCTATCAGGTGTGGCATGGAATCATGCCCCTAAATCTACCACCCAGACATCAATAATATTTTTTAATGAAAGAATGGAAGCATCCTACAACACATCACCTGTCACATTCGCTTCATGATTGTTTTCTTGTTGTGTGACTCATTTTCCCTTTCGAGACTTACAATATTTCTTCAAGTGTCCTTTATTCTTGCATTTCCAGCACACTATCACTGATTTCTTCCTTTCCTTGATTTACTACGATATCCTGGGCTCTTTCCTCTTTCCATTTTTCTTCCCCTAGTCTCTGCAGTCAAACCATTACGTGATGTCTCACCGAATATTTTCTGTCACATTTCCTCACTAAGGATGGCACCAAAAAAATCATAAAACTTTAAAGTACTAGAACCAAAGACAGAGTTACTAATGGCCATAACTAAACCATTTCAACTTTCTGGCAATAAGCACAAATATAACAGACCCCTAATTTCATCATCAAAATTTACCCCTACATAACTTAACTAACTGGTAAGTGTATTAAATTCATTTAAATGGTTAGCAACAAATCCACCTTCTGACATCTTTATACTAAATAAACGCTTCATAAGAAATACCTTGTTTGAGGTTGAGGGTTTTTCATACAGTTTGGAAAATGTCGTCATTAAACCCTTTGTTGTTGTTTCTTTTGAAATTTTGAATGCCACTGACGCTTCCAAACACAGTTGTATTGTTCCAAGTACCTTTCTGTCGAGAAGCTCTCATTTTGTGTTTTTCATATTCGCTAACTTATTTATCTTTCCGCTCAATGGTAGGTACAGATATTTCTAATACAAATAATATTCCATATGCATCTTCTACAGTTGGTAATTTTGGCCGTTAAATTTCTCGACCCTAAACCTACCATCTTCCGCCATTTCTCCCACTCGAACTAGGAACCCTCTCTCCTGCGAGTTTATCGGGAAAATAGACCTTAAGTTCTGATACCAATTGTTAGAAAATTATATATTACAGAGAAATGGTACACATAAAATATTGCAGAAATACAAACACAAAAAATGCATAAAATAAGAGAGACACAACTATGTGTGGTTCACCCATTTTGGGCTACGTCCACGGAGAAACATCCAATCCTTCCTTTTATATTACCCAGCAAAATGAAGAGATACAACCTATAGCAGATCCATCGTAATTTCCTCTTCACTCTCACACAATCTCCTCTCTCTTTCTTGCTCAGAATACACATACACAGCCGCAATAGAATTCCCTCATATAAAATGAGGGTTTCCTTCTAGGAAAAACAACCCTAAGTGAACAAAACTTCTACCTTCAGATCATCTGCCTAGTGAACATTCCAGATTTACTACGAAATTACAATATTTTGCAAGGCAATTTTACATCTATTTTTAGCTTCGGGGCTGCTACCCCTGAACCACCGCTGGGGGGGCTCATAAATCAACATCGTCCCCCCTAATGGCCATTAAATGGACAGTGTTTCCACCCTGTTATAAATTGCGGTCCCACGTGGCGATACCTCTGAAAAAAGAAGATAAGCAAGCTCCACACCCAAAAAAAAATGCCTTACTCACTAAAATACACGTCCAGTATTCACTTCTCGCTCAATCTCATTGATTCAAATTATGTACTATTTAATTACTAATTTTTCACACTATTTTTCTTCTAATAAGTTTATGTTGTTCAGAAATTATTGACACTTTTGGGGTGACACCATGAACTGTGATTGTTGCAGCACTTTCATTTACCTTAACTTCAACCTTTAGATTACTAAATTAGAAAAAAAATAGTCGTATTAATGTTACTCATGAGTGAAAAATAATCTCCAAGTTTAATCTTTCAATTTGGCCTTGAAATCAAGGTTATATGTGCATTTTTGTGAAGCAGGCCAAAATTGTCTTGTTTCACAAAAATGCACACTTGGGCTTCATTTCTTGGTCATCTCATTGATTCAAATTGTATACTATAGAATTACTGATTTTACTCACTAATTTTCTTCCAATAAGTTTATGTTGTTCACAAACTGTTCACAATTTTGGGGCGACATTGTGAACTACAGTTGTTGCAACACTTTCATTTACATTAACTTCGACCTTCAAATCACTAAATTAGAAAACTTTGGATGTATTAATGTTAATTATGAGTAAAATAATACTCTCCAAGTTGAATCATTCAATTTGGCCTTGAAATGAAGGTTGGGCATGCATTTTTGTGAAGCATGCCAAAATTAGTTTGTTTCACTAAAATGCACGCCTAGGCTTCATTTCTTGGCTAATCTCATTGATTCAAATTGTATATTATTTAATTGCTAATTTTACACACTAATTTTCTTCTAGTAAGTTTTTGTTGTTCACAAACTATTGATACTTTTGGCGTGACAATGTGAACTATGATTGTTGAATCATTCAATTTGGCCTTGAAACGAATGTTGTGCATGCATTTTTGTGAAGCAGACCAAAATTTTCCACAGGGGGCCATAAGAGAGCTTAGTCATTTTCCCAACCCTGAAATGCCCATTGTTTCTCTACACCAGGAGAACTTCTCAGAGCTCACAGATTTTGTCAATGCATTTGTAGTATTCTTCAAAGTGTCCACCTTTACCAGCAACACCTTTTTGTCTTCTATCATATCCCTCACAAAGTGATACTGAACATCAATGTGATTTGTCTTTGAATTATATGCAGGGTTCTTTGCCAAGAAAATTGCACTTTGGCTGTCACAGTCTATCCTTATAGCTCCCTGTACTAACCCCATACTAGAACACAATCTCTGCAACCAAACTGCTTCCTTGCTTGCATGAGTGGTTGCATGTATTCTGCCTTTGTAGTTGATAGTGCCACTACAGATTGTTTCTTACTTATCCAACTGACTGCACCTCCAAATAGGTTAAACACATACCCACTTGTAGATCTTCTCTGATCCAGCCCAGTCTGCATCAACAAAGCCACGAATATCCAACACTCTGTCCAATCTTGGTCTTCCTTGGTAGCATAGACCATAATCCCTAGTGCCACGCAAATACCTGAAAACCTGCTTCATTGTTGTCCAATGCTCCTTTCTTGTTTTTGACATAAACTTGCTCAATACTCCCACTGCATGTGCAATGTCTGGTCTAATACAGACCATTGCATACATCAGGCTACCAACTGCACTTGCATATGGAACACGGGACATGTCATCTTCCTCTTCTTGTGTCTTGGGACACTATTCAACAGATAACCTCACACCTACAGGAATAGGAACCTTCACCGGTTTTACTATCCTACATATTAAACCTCTGCAGTATTGTCTCGACATACTTCCTCTGGTTTAACCAGAGCTTCTCTTTGCCCAATCTCTTTTAATTTCCATGCCCAAAATATAGTTTGCAGCACCGAGATCTTTCATGTCGAATTTGGAGGACAATTGGGTCTTCAAATCCTGGATAATTTCTTTGTCATTTCCAACCAACAACATATCATCCACATACAAGACCAGATAAAGAACACGGTCACCAATTAATTTAAAATACACATAATGATCTGCTTTGCTTCTGGTGAAGCCAAGTCCCCGTATAAATGTATCAAATTTCTGATACCACATCCTTGGTGACTGTTTTAACCCATACAGAGACTTCTTTAACTTGCATACTATTCTTTCTTACCCTTCATCGTAAATCCTTCAGGTTGCTTCATGTAGATTTCCTCTTCCAAATCCCCGTGAAGAAATGTTGTCTTCACATCCATCTGTTCTACCTCAAAATCAAAAGTAGCAGCAATAGATAAAGTAATCTAATAGAAGTTACCTTGGCAACAAGAGAAAAAATATCACCAAAATCAATTCCTGGCACCTGGGAATAACCTTTTGCTACTAACCGAGCTTTGTATTTCTCCACCTTCCCTTCTGCATTTGTCTTCTTCTTTAACACCCATTTGCTGCCAATGGGTTTCCTTCCAGCCGGCAACTCCACCAGATCCCAAGCCTCATTTTTGTGCAAAGATGCCATTTCATCAACCATGGCCTCTTTCCAGAGTTTTCCATCCTCTGAATCCACTGCTTCCTTCACAATTCTGGGATCATCGTCAGTAATAGATAAAGCAAAATTTGAACAGAAAGTAGATGGACTATACCTTTCTGGCTGCCTTCTTTCTCGAACTGATCTTCTCACACCCGGAGTTTGTGGCTCTTCATATTCTGATTCCTCCTTTGCTTAGAGTCTGATTCTTCCTCCTTAAGCTCAAACTCTATCTTCTCAGGTTCCTTTGGTTGGACTTCATGTTTAATAACATCATTTACCTCTCTGAACATCACATCTCAGTTGTACACAACCTTCCTTTTACTGGGTTCCAAAGATTATAACCCTTTAAACCATCCTTATACCCAATAAAGATGCACTTTCAGATTTACTATCCAACTTGGTTCTTTTCTCCTTTGGAACATGTACATATGCATCACATCTAAATACCTTCAGATGTGAAAGAGAGGGTTTCTTACGAGTCCATACTTCTTGTGGAGTCTTATCCTCCAACGCTGATGAAGGTGACCTGTTGACCAGGTAACATGCAGTATCCACCACCTCTGCCCAGAATTCTTGTCCTAACCTCGCACCACTGAGCATGCTTCTTGCACTTTCCATCAACGTCTTGTTCATTCTTTCTACAACTCCATTTTGCTAAGGTGTATATGGAGTAGTTTTATGCCATGATATAACACACTTCTTACAGAATTCTTCAAATTCCTTGCTGCAAAACTCTCCACCATTATCTGTCCTCAGCACCTTTATCTTCTTCTCTGTCTGATTTTCCACAAGAGCCTTAAATTCTTTAAACCTGTCAAAGACTCAGATTTCTTCTTAAGGAAATATATCCATGTATTCCTTGAGAAGTCATCTATAAATGATACATAGTACACAGACTTACCCAGTGATGGAACTTTCACAGGTCAAACACATCACTGTGCACAAGCTCTAATATTTGTTTCGTCCTCTTACCACCAGAGGGGAAACTCACCCGATTC